>PVIC010008114.1:0-22062 GCA_004025085.1 Thryonomys swinderianus
GGTCTGGTAAAACTGTCACTGTCTTAAAACAAAGGAACTGTGCTTGAGCCTACATATTAGGGATTTTAGTCACTGCAGTAGCAGTGATCAAATTATATAGCAAGTGGAAAGATGTGGCTATAAAGAGGTCCACAGCTTGCTTTTCCATGTCCAGTCGGACCACAAAATATTTTCAGTACTTATTTAGGTGCTGCCCTGTGATACTGCAGGGAGTGTGTGAGAGAGAAGATAGATTTCTTTGACTTCAAAGCATGTAATACAGCGAGGGCAATAAAACATTTAAGAAAAGGAGTGGGGCCTGTACCTGCTCTACACATCCAGAGGGAGAGGAGAGAGGGAGGATTTCAGGCAGGTTTCTGGGAGTTGGGACTATTGACATTCTGTGTGGTGGAGAATCTTGTTCTGCGGGCTGTCGTGGGTACTGGGGGTGTCTGCCAGCATCTCTGTTCCCTACTAGTCACTCCACTCCTTCCAGAGTTATGAGGGTCAGATGTCTTCAGAGGGACAGAAATACCCCTGCTGAGAGCCACTGTGCTAAGTGGATGTTCATAGAGGGGAAGGGGACGTGGGAGTTTCCTGTCATATCAGCAGATTTGGTGTTATTCTACATATAAAAAGGAACCACTAAAAAAAAATTTGTCTTGAAGAATCACAGGCTGAAAAAGTGTTGGAAGATGATCTACTTGACCTAAGGACCCTAGAAACATAGAATGGGGGTGTTTTGGGGTAAAGCGAGGATAACGTCAAAGCCTGGACGGGAGTTAGTCTAAAAAGGAAATGCTGAAATGTAGAGGCGAAGGGACAAGAGCACCCAGAGCCTGGGTTTCTCAATGTCCTGAGCTTTCAGAGTATCTTCCTTTTCGGGTCAGCATCTCAACGCCATCCTCAGTTTGTTATTTGAATGCTAAATACTCAGAGAAAGTTTGCTCCTTAAGAAAATGAGGCAGCAGAACTCCAGGCAGTTGCTCATGGGCTTCCCTGGAGAGAAAAACAGCCCTGAACAGCATGTAAAATGACCTGCGGTCCTGGAGCCTTGGCTGTGAGTGCGCGTGCAGGACCGCACATGCGCAGATCCTCAGGGACCTCGCTCAGGCCTGCCTCAGGTGCCAGCAGCAGCGGTGAAGCTACCGGAAGCCTCCAAGGCAATGAGTACTTTTTGGGCTCATTGTATTCTCTCTATAAATTTCCTATTTATATCTAATCATGATAAAAAAAATCTTAACAGGCTCTTTTTTTTTTTTCCCTAGTGAAATCGCAGAGAGAGTAAAAGGGAGAGAATGTACTGTGGACTCTGTTCTGACATCTACTTCCCAAACCCCCCGAACGAGGGGGAGTGTTGGGAACACATCAGGGAACTCCATGAGGTGCACTTTCTTCGTGACCCAGATGCAACTGGAGCTCAATAGAAAGGTGTTCCTACTTAGCTAGAACTCAAGACATTTCCTCGATAGATTAAAACAAGTCTATAAGGCAGCAATGATTAGTTCCCATCATATGTGATCTAAATCTATGGTGAATGTTTATATTTTTAAAATTTACCAGAGTAAAAGACACATTGCCGTTGATCTTCTTAGTGTCTCTTCCCCTGGCTTCCAATGCATTTCCCATCATTCTTGCCACTTCCAAAGGCAGCTGCTAAAGTCTACTTTTGTTGTCCTGCCATAACTGCCTCACTGTTCTGAACTGATTCAAAATATTTACCTGTCACAGTCATTTTAGCTTTAAACAAGAGGCAGAAGATACAAGGCCCCTGGTCTGGTAAGTAAGGTAGATGAGGACACAATGTAATGTTCTTATGCACCTGTATTTTCATTGATAGGCTTGACAGCAGCCTTCAGCATATTTTTTAAATCATATCTTACAATAACACAAAAAAGGACTTCAAGAGCTGCTTCAAAAATGGCAAAAACAATGGGACAGTTGTGTTCAAAACAAGGGGGAGTATTTTTAGGAGGATGAACGCATCGTGTCTTTCACCATAATAATGTTTAGTTAAACATTTACAATATAGTTTAGTTAAACATTTACAATATATTTCACACCTTGTATACACCATTATTCTCCCCTTCTTCATCTCACAAACGATGGGCAAATGCTAACTTGCAGCTGACATCTGCCTAAAGTTAAATTTGCTATGACTCAGGTTGCAAAAACAACTCGTTAGAAGAATGAAGTTTCAGAGGGTCATAGGACTATTTGAGGAAATGTTTTACCCAACAAGAAGTGCAGGGTACTCCTTACAGCACGAGGCCTCTGAGGAATCAGGTTAGACCTTCACCACCTTTTAGGAGCACATCTTGTACCTTATGCCTCAGTTTGCTTGCTTATAAAATAGGGCTAGCATAGGAGACACCTTACAGCGTGACTGTGAGGAATGAACAGAATCATGTATAATATACAAATAATGCTCTACGGATGGAAACTGTTTGAATGCTGGCTGCAAATCACAATTATTATTTTATTTTTTTGTGGCTCTAGATATGGAACCCAGGCAATTCTAAGCTGCATCCTCAGCTTTTTAAAACTTTGTTTTGAGACAGGGTGTCTCTAAATTACCCAATCTTACTTCAAATTTAGAATCGTCCCGCCTTAGCTTTGTAGCTAGGATTTTAAGTGTGTACCATTATGCCTAGTATTTTAGTTATTTATGTTCAAAATTGTAGTATTTTAAATGTGCAGGGTATGTAAAAGGACTCCCTGGGAAATTCTTTGCTAATGTGAAGAAACTTCTTCTGTTATTTAACATTGTGAATCTTAGTATATTGATTTGCTGAAAACAGAATTCCCCTCAATCAAGACTCGTCTACGAGCCAGCGAATAGGAGAAAGAGCAGCTTCTAAAGTCAAGCTTCAGCTGTGCCCTGACCACGTCAGTGCCTTTGCTCCCCTGAGCCTAGTGTTGTTACTTAGGAGAAGGGCATGCCAGCCACCTCCACTGCTAAGCAATGAAATGCGTGCAAGTCACCTGCTGCAGGGTGTGGGGCATAGATCAGTTCAGTGTGCTATGTACATGTCTCTAGATAAGAGACTTGGTCTGGGTGACTAATTTGATAAAGCATCAAAAGTATGAGAACTTATCATATTATGTTCTCATTCTCCATATAAATGTAATAATATTTCCACTTCAATGCCCAACATGTATCTTTCAGTCACTTCTGTTTTTTTCATCATATGCATCAAGTAAATGGGCCTGATTTAGGGGACTAAAAAGCTTTTTTGGTGGGGGGGGGGACAGCCAAAACATAATAGAATAAGATCCTCCATTGTGATTTTTAAGGAAGAGGCGTATCTTCTTTGTATCTCTGGCTCATAAAATCGTTTTTTAAAAATGTTGAATGTAGACAAACTGTCAAAGGATTTAAATCAATTTTATATATCTTTTTTCAGCTGATTTGAAAAGAATGGTGAATAAAATATCAGAGTTGCAGCTCTTATTGAAAAATTTCTCCCTGTAGATTGTTATTTTTCTGACACTTAAAAAACCTAATGCCAGAAAGAAATGAAATCCCATTTTGCACCTGCCTTTTTAAATGTAGGCTTTTAACTATCATGATTCCTAAGTCTGAGTTCACACATATCCCCTTGTTCCAAATGGAACATTGGAATTAATGGCAAGGTATTAAAAGCAGAAACAAAAAGCAATTGCTTTGGGAGACACGTAAGTACAATAATACCTAACAAAAGAAAAGAATTTGATACACTGCTGAAAAGTGAATTTTGCATTAGTTATCAATGCAACAACAAGATTAAAAATAATAGACCATTCCTTCATTCTGAGGCTATAATAATTCATGTGTTTAACTCTTGATGAATTGGGTTAATTTACTCCAGCATTGAAGAGCAAAACCTAGCCCAAGCATCCCCCATTTTCACTTTCTTCTAAATTCTGAGCTAACCTAACAACTGAGCTTCTGCTTTATAGGTCTTCCAAGGAGACTGAACATTCAACCCATAGCAGGACCTCAGTATATTCTTACCATTTGCCTGCTTGTCAGGAACACAGAAAGAAAAGATGATTCTTCCTCACTCTCTAGGATAAAAGGGGGATATAACCGAGTGTTACTAAACACAATGCCTCAAACTGGTGTGTAACTCTAGGCTGACAGGGAAGGAGGTAACGACTACTGCCTCCCTTCCCCAGAATCTTGAAACTGCTACACAATGGGTAGGTTAATAGCTTTCAAGACAAGTTTTCCAAACAACATAGAAACACTGTAAAACACTTGCGGATAAGGTGATTTGTTCTGTGGATGTGTGTTTGGGAGTTGGCATAGACTGAAGAGCAGGAGACCAAATAAGGAAATAGAAAATAGCTGCTTTAGGGTTTACCAGAGATAGTTTTCTAATCATGTCCTTTCCCTTCTAAGATATTGCTTTAGGGGACCATCACCTGGTCCCTTGAGCTACCATGGGAGAGAGTAGTAGCAGATGCAGTCCACCTCTGGCCGTGGGCAGTGAGCTCCTGTCAGCATGGAGACAGGACAGGGTTTGTAAGCAAGTGCAACTCCAAAGTCTTCCCCTGTCTCTCCCTGCTCTCCCAGGGACAACTCATGTAACCAATCAAATGCACAGGACACTGGACCCCTTAAAGGGGTGTTACCTGAGACTGAGGCAGTAGGGGGTTCCCTGGGCTAGGAGATGATTATGGGGATGGTTAGAGTGCTGTATTATGGAAATATCAAATTATTATCTCAATTAATATGCTAGAAGATTGGACTGAGGAGCTGTCAGAAGACATCAAGCGGGGACAGATCAGGATACCTGTTATGAGCATAAGGGGCTCCAGGATGTCTGAGAACATGTTCCTTAGAAAAACAAGCATGAATGTCAAATATCATCTTCATCTGTCATCTGTCTGTTTGTCTGCTTAGCTATCTGCATAAAACTTCTTAATGACTCTGGAAATTGTCCTATGTGCATACAGTAAAAAATGAGTCATTAATTCGGGAAAGTCTTCTAACTCTCAGTAAGAACAGCCAGTGGGAACTTGGAGGGACAACTCCTTTCCTAACTGCACCTTCTCCAGGATTCTACTGCATGTGGCCCCAAAGGTAAGGCTCGTTTTGCCCTCAGTGTCAGTGAATGGTTATGATGTGTCACTGGAAGGGCAGAGAAACTAGTTTTCTCAGTTCTCCTAGTGCCAAGTTGCAGAAACAAAATTCCTGGTAACTGCAGTTCAGGGGTCAGGAGCGTCCTTCTTTTCCTGGACCCAAACCTGGAGAGTGGAGCTGTCTCCTAGTTAAGAATACGGGAGCACAAAGCTCCTTGTCCCTGTAAAGCCTCTGTTTTCTCCTGGTAGAGGTGGGCTGTGGAGACCCTGCCCTCCTACTGGTGAAGTAGTGACAGTTAGAAGATTGTCACTGCCTTCCCCCCTCCTCCAAACTATGTCTCAGAGATATTTTCCCAAGAAAAGTAAACATAAAATAGATCCCAAATGGAAGATACAAAGATATCCATACCCAGACATATAATAGTAAAACTGATGAAAGCTAGACTTTGGAAGCAGTGAAAAGAAACCAATCTTTACAGAAAACAAAATTTTCATATGCTAATCAGTTGACTTCTCATCAGAACCAGTGGAAGTCAAACTGCAGTGGGTGACTGTCAAGTTCTGAAAGGAAGTCAGTCTAGTGTATTATGTCCATCAAACAAAGCTTTTAAAAATGAAGATGCAAAAGAAGTATACCTAAATAAATAAAAACTGAAACAGTTCATTCCTAGTAGACCTACCTCCTGCCTTACAATAAATATTGCAAAGTACTAGAAATTCTTCAGGCTCAAACGAAGTAAACCTAGTAGAAATTCAAATCAAGATGAGAAATAAAGCAATCAGTGAGGGCAATATCCTAATACAACACACACAAACACAACACACTTCTTTTAACTAATTAAAAGCATTTTATAAAGCAAAATGTACACAGTTAGCTTTCATTGGTCTATAACATGGCAAGAAAATATACTTGATATCACTAGCTCAGAAGAGGTAGAGTAAGCTCTATTGGAGGAAATAAATGACATGTTGACATTGATCCAAAGAAAGAAAGAGATCAAAGTAATTAAGATTAATATATAAAAATTGATAAATACTATACGTTACTACTCTTTCTTCTTTGCAGATTCCTTAACAGCCACAAAATGACATGAAATAATTATAAGAATATGCCACAAATAAAGGGAAAAAAAGAAGAGGAATAGAGTTTCTTTTCTTTTCTTTTTTTTGAGACAGGATCTCGCTTTTGTAGTTCAGGCTGGACCCGAGCTCATTATGTAGCCCAGGCAAGCCTCGAACTCAGCAATTCTCCTGCCTCTGCCTCCTGAGTGCTTGGATTACAGGCGTGAGCCACCACGCCTGGCACTGTGTATGTGGTATTGATTGCTGGTGAGTGTGAGTCACCACGCCCAGCATTGTATGTGGTTACCGGGGATCAAACTCAGGACCTTGTGCTTGCAAGGCAGGCGCCAGAACCACTGAGCTAAATCTCCAGTCCAGGAGCAGTATTTCTATAGCCCATTGGAAGGAAAGAGCTCCACATCACATAGAGTTTGATTTTGTTTCTATTTGTAGTTAGGTATTTCAGTTTAGCTTCAGAAGAAGCTATAAAAAAGGTCTCAGAAAAAAAAAAAAAGACAATGGGCTGGAGATTAAGCTCAGTGGTTCAGGCACCTGCCTAGCAAGCGCAAGGTCTCTGGTTTGCTCCGCAGTAACCATAAGTATAATACCAGGCGTGGAGACTCACGCCCACCAGCAATCAATACCACATACCACAGTGCCGGGCATGGTGGCTCACTCCTGTAATCCCAGCACTGGGAGGCAGAGGCTGGAGGATTGCTGAGTTCGAGCTTTTCCTGGGCTACATAGTGAGCTCAGGGCCAGCCTGAACTACAAAGCGAGACCCTGTTTCAAAGGAAAAAAAAAAAAAAAGCTCTCTGTTTTCAGACTTCCGAGTTTGGGGAATGTCATCAAGGGACTCTGGACTTGTGATGCAGCTTTAGTGAATGTAACAGATATTACAACATACTGCATATTGTGGGAACCAGGGGAAGGGAACATAACTAGAACCTTTCATTAGGTTCTAGTCTCCTGTGAGTTGGTGGCACATAGCGAAATAATAAGTAGGCAGAAACGAGGTTCACTGAGGATAAGTTTGAGCCTGATCCATGCTACTCTGGGTAGCAAAAGACCCCAGGCCCCAGCTCACCACACCTTTTATTCAGCACTCCTTGAGTAACAGAATGTAACTGCTCTGTGGGCAGGGCAAACACCTCCAATAGTCCTAGAGACATTATGCAGATGAAGATCCCCCTGGGCAGGGCAGACACTGGCAATGGAGTAGTTCAGCCTTGAAGCATCACAGCATGTGGGATGACCAGAGTCTTTGTTGTTAGCAAAGGTGAAGGGGAGTTGAGTCCAGAGTCCATCTGCATCAGGAAAGCCTGATCAATTTTGACCTTCCAATTATTTCTCCCAAAACATGTTCCCAACAGCATATGACTTACACTTAAAATTCAAAAATGTAAAGATTTAAAAAAACTGTACTAGGCAAATAAGAGATAAAATGATCCTAACAAAATTAAGGTTTTGTATATGTTGTAAACATTATATAACAGTGTATACTCTTGAGTGGAGCAATGGAACAATAAGTAAAAATCAAAACTGTGTATACCCCCTTGAACTCAAATTATATGAAGAGAAAATTAATAAAATAGAGAACAGGTAGATAAATATTTACTATTATAGACACCCTCAATATCTGTTAGATGAAGAATGGAAAAATATAGTAGGAAAAGTAACATAATAAATTTTAAGTGAATTTAAATATATAAATATGTATAAACATGCAATTTAAGATGAATAAGCACAGAAAGTTTATCTTCATAAATTGCACACACATAGAAAAACACAAAGTTCATCAACAGAGACGGATGACACATGGGGCCACCTGTTAAAGAGTAGGAAAGGAAGACAGTCAGCAGAAATAAATTACTGATCATATTCTAGTTCTTGTACTGAACAGAAGGCTCCAAAATATTCATTATCGTATGCATAAATAATTGACTTTATAAATAAACAGAAATAAAACAACAAATAAAGGGGAATCATGCACAGAAAAATGGTTATAGGGTGTTATGAACCAAGGATTATAGTTAATCAAAAGCCATACGTGCATCTGAGGCACAAGAAAGTGCCAGAAGTAATTTTATTTTTCAATTACAAGCCTTGAACATCAGGGAAGATGAAGTGAAGAAGGTGCTGGGATTCCTTTCCCTGCCTAGACTTCAGCACATGATAGGCTTTATGTAACTGTTTAGGGCTGTGAGTCGGGGGGAAGCCTTTCAGCCTCCAGCACACCGGTTAGACTCGGGGTAATGTGTGGATAGTGGCTTCAGTACTACACACACACACACACACACACCAGAGAATTGAAAAGGCAGGACTTGACAGGCTAAGGTAAGCCAACTTTCTGTTTTGTACATTTGTGTATTTATCACTAGTATTACCAAGTGTTTTGTGGCAGCTTCTGTTGATCGCAGAGAATAAAATGACTTAAAAATTAGAGAATATTAACTACTTTTATCAGTCCCACTTTTAGGAGAAAAGAAAAAGTAATTTTGAAGAATCCAGATATAAACATCTATTACAAAACAACAGTTTTCCCAAAAGCTGTATTGCACTAGTGCAAGGACCAAACAATAGGCCACAAGTGAAACAGAACCCAAAGATTGGTCCCATATATGGACGGGACACTAGTGTGTGGTACAAGTAGTATCATCCGTCAGTGGGATAAAGAATGAGATATTGAAGAAATTACATCGGAAAAGTACGTTTGGTGTATTGAAAATTATAAAAATGTGATTTACTTCTGTCTTATACCTGAAATACAAGTAGAGGCCCAAATGTATAATTTTAAAGCTAATATAAAAAAGTGTAGAAACATTCTTGACTTCTTCATAGGATGAAGAAATTTTCTAAAAAAACATTGCAAAAGAAAAATACTTGAAAAGAGAAAAACTGATGAGTTTACCCACATCTAAATTGCACAACTCTCTACTTAATAGAATAAGTTATTAGCTTTGCAACAAGATCTGAAGGTGATATATGCTCCCTTTCTTTTAAACAGACAAGGTTTATTATCTAGAATATATAGAAAGAACACTTGGATGTAAGTAAATGAATAGAAACCTCTAGAAATTTCAAGAAGTTATATGAACAATCAAATTACTGAAATAGACTGATAGCTCCTCTCTAATAATTATGATGAAAATACTGGTAATCATAGCAGTGATAGGAATAGCTAATCTTATATTCCCAGTAATTATTTCATATCTATTACTTCTTAAAGCACTTGTGACAACACTTGAAGTAGGTATTATTAATATATAAGTACCTGCTTTTATTAATAGCATCAGATAAATAAACTAAATGGCACTATGAAAGGATTGGATGAGAAAAATAAGTAACTTAAAAATATCAGATGTTGGCGATGTGAGAAAATAGCAATACTCATGGGCTGATATGGTCATTTAGCTAGAAGAATCTATTCTTGAAAACTGTGGTCAGTATTAATGAACTGTGGTCAACCCCTCCATATGTATCCCAGCTCCACAGTGAGACATAGCAGCAATACTCATTTCCTGATTGGTTAGAGTTAAAAAAAGGTAAGGAGAACCCAAGTAGTTTTCACTAAAAACAGGATAAGCATTTATAGAGCATCCAAAAACATATAATCAAACCTAGAAAAATATCTATTTATAAGACCTCTATTTAGAAAAGTTAAAAAATATTAAGAAAATTTTTGCTGCTGTTGTTTTGTTTTGTTTTCTGGTATCAGGGTTCTAACTCAGGACCTGGTGCTTGCCAGGTGGGTTCAACACCACTGAGCAACATCCTTAACCCTAGGAAGAAAGTTTTTAAAAAAAATAAATGAAGAATATTAATGCAGTCAAATTAACACCCTCTCTCCTCTTAAGTGGTCTAAATTTTTATTATTTTTTTTGTGTGTGCATGTGGTATTGGGGATCGAACTTGGGCACTTGTGTATCCAAAGTTGGCATGGTACCACTTGAGCTAAATCCCTAGCCCTTAAGTTACTTTTTTGTGGGTCTCTGCACTAAGCTACATTCCCAGTCTTTATTTTTTTATTTTATTTTATTTTTTTTCTTTTTGGAGACAGGGTCTCGCTTTGTAGTTCAGGCTGGCCCTGAGCTCACTATGGTGCCCAGGCAAGCCTAGAACTCAGCAATCCTCCTGTCTCTGCCTCCCAAGTGCTGGGATTACAGACGTGAGCCACCACGTCTGGCAATTCCCAGTCTTTATTTTTACTGTTTAGTTTGAGACAGGGTCTTGCTAAGTCATTAAGTTGCTCAGGCTGAACTTAAACTGGTGATCTTCCTACCTCAGCCTTCCAGAACAAGCCATAGTTTTAACTTTTTATACATCTTCTGTTAAATGAAAAAAGCAATCTTATCTTCTGGTAGCAGTGTTAAATTTAAGTGAAATAATTGTGCAAAGAGATCATCACAGTGCCTATCATATATTAATAATTATTAAAGGCTAGATATTATCGTTATTAATTCCATAAGGCATTGGCATTTAAAATAATTCTTGAAAGTTTGCCTCCATCTCATGAAGAATTAGGCAGATGAACATTTCAGAGTAGTAGGCAAGTTCTAGATAAAGTCTTGAGCAATAAAGCCATATGCATTAAGGGAACTGGCTGCATTTTCAATGGGCTGGAGTCAAGGTGATGGGAAAATTAGGGATATTGAGAGAGGAAAGAAAGGCAGGCAAAGGTGAGGTCAGCCTTCTACCGACAATCCTGTATTACTTCTTGCTTTATTTAATTTTAAATCAATGGCATTCAGTTTTCAAAACTGAATTCAAGGCTTTGGGTTTTTGAAGCTGACAGACAGTACATCGGGAAAACTATCTTAATTTGCTATTGGGGGGGCTGTTGTAAGAAAAACCACTCCCTTACTACAATCAAGACTTCAGCCTACAAATACAATGACAGAGGCAGATGTTGCTTTTGATAGCAGAATTCTTTATTGAGAGATCTCATGGGGAAAGCAAGAGCCTAGAATGTTGGAGATTTCCAGACCCCTTCATCCTTCCCACATGAAATTCTTCAAGGGACCAGAGGTACTATTTGGAGCACTGAGGTAGACAAGAAGAAGAAATACTCCCACAAGCATTAAATGAACTGTTCAACTTTAAAAGGACCAAGAAGGGTCACCTGGGACCTCGAATCCTAGTATTTTTTTCAGAATCTCCACACTGACTTCCACACTGACTTATATGGAAGGGTTATATGGAAGTCAGTGTGGAAGTTCCTAAAAAAACTAGAATTAGAGGTCCCATTTGAGTCTGCTATTGCCCTGCTAGGAATATACACAAAAGCATTAAAGGAATCATATCACAGTGACATATATGTACCCACATTCATAGCAGCTCAGTTGTGATAGCCCAGTCTTAAAAACGACCCAAATGCCCATCAATTGAGACTGGATAAAGATGTGGTTTGTCTATAAAATGGAGTATTACTCTGCTCTAAAGAATGATAAATTTGAGGCATTTATTCTCAAATAGATGTACCTTCAGGGCATACTCATAAGTAAAATAGGTCACAGATGTGTAAATATTGTCTGAGTTCTCTGATATGAGAAACTGAAGATGTTAATGAGTTCTAGAATGTGTGATGGACATGTGAAATAGCAAATATTCAAAGGGAAATATGGTGGAGGAGTAATGAGAGACAAAGAAAAATGTGACAGTAGTAAAAAAATGGAAACAAAGCTTGTGTATTTAGGGGGTGGGAGATTGTGGGGTGGGTAGAGGAAGGGAAAAATAAGAATTAAATTGTGTCATACAGTGGTGCAAGTTCCCACTATTAAGTGTGATCATGATGTTTGTATACAATGTACCAATAAAGATAAAAATTAATTTTAAAAAAGGACCAAGAAGGACCTAGGTTTTTAAAAGTAGTCCAAGGTCATGCAGAAGAACATGGCTTTTAATGCACTTAATGGAGGAGAAAAAATTTACTAGATAAAGATTAATGTCGTTCATTTTTCTTTAAGAATCCATTTTGCAAGGATAAACAAAATTGAAGCAAACATAGCACCACATACATTGCCTTGTATTTCCTTCCTGGAGAGCGGAGAATGCACCCCGCAGAGCTGAGGGCAAAGCCCTTCATGCTACCGGCTCTCGGGCGGAGCAGGGTGCTCTGCTCTTTGTTTCTGTTCTGACCATTGAGTTTGCAACAGTTCTTCCTTGGAAAAAAACAAAACAAAACAAAAATGACAATAACTGCGCTCAAATGCACAATGAATGATAAGACAGATTTAGTCTGCTTCTGTTATTTCTGGAGAGTTCAAGTATGTTTGATGCTCTTTGGTCAGAGAGGCAGGATCTCCTGGTCTGAGACACAGTCAGGCAGGGACTCCTGGGGGTCTGGCCATCAGCAAATGTCTGTGATGCCTTCTGAGGGTAAAAGGAGGGTGGGCAGGAATAGAGTCACATCCGCAGTTCATTTGTTTAGCAAGGATCTAAATCTGAGACTTGACCATTTTATTTTGTAAAGACAAATGTAAATGTCGATGGCATTCTAACTTACACAGGGTTCTTGTCCTTGATGTAGCCTGGGAAAAGAAAAAGGAATAGTTTTCCTTTACAGTGTGGTTCTGTGTGGGCCAATGCCCCCTCCACATGACACAAATTTGTATCTGTTGGCATTAGATCAGAAAACCATGCAACTAGATATTGCTCACATAACTGTAGTTTCCAGGTCAGCTCCTAGCAAAGCTCTTTATTCAGCAAATACTTACTGGGCCTGCACCCCATGCTGGAAACTCTGCTAGCTGCCACAGGACACTGAAAAACAAACCAGACAAAATCCTTGCGTGGAATGACATTCCACGAGTTGAAAGACTAAATATAGACATAAATTTGAAGTCACATACATGGTAAGTTAGAGGGACAGTCATGACATGGAAAGTAAGGGGGCAAGAGTGTGGGGGGATTTCTGGGCTGGTCCGGCTGCAGTTGGGAAAGGACACCCCAAGCCCAGCACTGCAGATACAGAGCACATGCTGGCTCTGTGGGAAGAGCGGGGAGGCCAGCACCTCAGGGCCAGAGCAGATAGAAAGACAACAGAGGTCATTAGCAAGCGGGGAGACGAGCGGTCCTCAAGGCTCTGTGGCCCACATGGGTCCTCGTTCTGGAGACGGGAGAGCAAGCTGACTCAGTTTGCCTTGCCTGCCCTGTGCCTCCTGGCACCACTGTGCGCTCTTGGGGGGATCTACTTGCACCCTCCTGGGGTGGCCAGTGCTCCGTCTCTGATACAGCCCTGTACTGCATACCCACGGTCGGGGTCTGGAGAGGGGCAGTTCTTCAGACGGTTTCTCTCCCTATTGGGTTATACTAGAGTTAGGTCACTGTCCTGCTTTTCAATTCTGTTGCAGCGTCAGGAAGAACAAAACTCTTTTGCAATTTCTGTTTTACATATCCATATTTGGGCACATGGGCTAGTTATCTAACCAGAAGGAAGAAGGGAAAACTGTAAGGGAAAATTTGCAGAAAGAGCACATTAAAATAGCTCCAAATTTATGCAGAAATATAAACTAGGTGAAACTATATAAGATGAGTCATAGTATGGCAATAAACTTTGTGGTTTCTAGAATGGAAGGAGCCAGGTCCTTGAAGATTTGGAGAAATAAAAGTCTCACAAATATTAATTTTCCATGGTTCAGGCAATAAAAGAGCTGGCTGGGTATTCTGGTGGTTTGAGGACGTTCAAAGATTTTCCTGTCACTAAATATGTTTCACGTTTTATTGTAATGCAATGGACTGGTGTAGAAGGAATTAAGTGCCGACTGTGTCTCAAAGTAGTGACTGAGTATTTCCTAATTAACAGTTGATATTGCAGCCAGAATTACAAGTGACCAGAAAATAAGAAAGTCAAGGAAAGGCCCAGAAAATAGGTTATATGTAACTCTTCCTATTGGGAAGCTGCACCCAAATCAGTGTGTGCATATATGTGCATGTGGGTGTGCGTAGAAAACTGAGCACCTTAACACTGTACAGCCTTGTTTAGCTCCCTAGCTCTTAAAGTCAAACATGACACAAAACAGATACCTAACTGATTTAAGTCTTTTTTGTGTGTGTGTGAGACAGGGTCTCGCTCTGTAGTTCAGGCTGGCCATGAGCTCACTCTGTAGCCCAGGCAAGTTTCCAACTCAGCAATCCTCCTGTCTCTGCCTCTGGAGTGCTGGGATGACAGGCATGAGCCACCACGCCCGGCACTGTGGTATGTGGTGTTGATGGCTGGTGGGTGTGAGTCACCACGCCCAGCATTGTATGTGGTTACCCGGATCAAACTCAGGATTTTGTGCTTGTGAGGCAGGTACCGGAACCACTGAGCTAAATCTCCAGCCCTGATTTAAGTATTTTTCAATCAACTTACTAAATAAACTAATGGTGTAAACTTGAGTATGGAGTCGGTAGAACATAAAGACCTAAGAAGTTTCTGAGGGCAGGAATGAGGAAGTGAAAAGGAAGGCGGTGTGGGAGGACAGGGACGATGAAACAGATGACAGAGGAGACTGAGGGCAGATGCCACTCTTATGACCTGCTGCAGATTGTAGGTGTCACTTTATCTGGGTAGCTCACACAGAGGACATTGATACCGAGAGCACAAGGCTGTGTTGGGCCCAGGGTCTCCTTCGTCTCTTCGGTGCCACAGAGGAACATGGCCCTCAACTTGTTTCAAGTCTGTTTCTTTAGGAAATTGTTGGCAGATGTCTATAGGGGAGGGGTCCCTTTAGAAATCTGCTTTGTTAGAACTTTTTTTAAAAATTGAATTCTTTATTGGTACAATTTATATATATCTCACAATCACACATAACAGTGGGGAATTTGCACCAGTATATGACACAAGCTAATTCTCATTTTTACCCATATCCTTACCCACCCACACCTCCCCACCCCCTATATACATACTCTTTTATTTTCTTTCTGAATCATATTTATTCCTTCCCCTCATTACATTCCCACACCAAATTTCCTCTGGAGATTTCCCGTTCTACAAAAACTGTCATACTTTCTAGAGCTCATTTGCATCTACAGGTGCTCATATCAAAGAGAAGATCTGGTATTTGCCTATCTGTGATCTATTTATTTCACTTATTAGTGTATCCTCCAGGTGTCTCCATTTGTATCCACACGTATCTACACAATGGTTGCACAAGTCTGCAATAAATGAATCAATCTTGTCATTCTTTATGGCAGAATAATATTCCATTTTATAAAAAGAGCACATCTTCTTTATCCACTCTCCAGCTGATGAGCATTTGGGTTTTTTCCAAGATTGAGCTATCACGAACTGAGCTGCTATGAACAAGGGTGTACATCTGTCTTTCCAATGTGATTTTAAAAATTCTTTTGGGTATATTCCTAGCAGGGGGATAGCAGGGTCAAATGGGACCCCTAGTCCTAGTTTTCTGAGAAATCTCCACACGTATCTACACAATGGTTGCACAAGTCTGCAATCCCACCAGCAGTGGAGAAGGGTTCCTTTCTCCCCACAGCCATGCCAGCATTTATTGTTGCTTGATTTTGTAATCACGGCCATTCTTTGTGTTAGAACTTTTTAAAGAGGCTCTGAAGTTGCAGAAACAGCACTGCCCTGGGATTTTAGTATTATAAATGGTGCTGAACTCCCTAGAAGGCAAATCTAAATTTGAAGGATGTTTGTCACCTGTATACTGTAGAATGTGATCAAATCAATTAGAAAAATAAAATCTAGATTTTCAAGCCCACTGTGATTGGGGTCTACTGAATTATAACTTGGCTTTTGGGTTTTGTTTTGTTTTCATTTATAGAGTCCATGTAGTTATTTCTGAAGTTGATGTCCCAGTAATAAGAAGGTATCTGGGTAGAAGTTAGAGCCACCTTTGGCAAATCTCTGAGAATTATCATCTGAATCTTCATTCCTTGACAAATATAAGTACTGAACTAACAGGAACTTCCTTTGTTGTCTGTACAGTGTATGTACTATGTACTGTGTGCAGTACACACTATGCAGTTAACATAGTTTTACCTTATCAGACACTATCTCTGTACCCTTATCTTCCTATTCCTCTTATTTATAAACAGGTAGATATAAATGACCACCTATATCATGGGATGGACTTTAATGCTGAGAACCCTGGACTCTGAAATCAGGTAGTCAGAGCTGTGCATTGTCACTTACTTCCTAGGCCGTCTGCCCAGGGTCCTGGAGGCTGATGTGTGTGTGTGTGTGTGTGCGTGTGTGTGCATATGTGTGTGTGATTTTTTTCTCACCTTTTCAAAAAGGATGGTATTCATATCTATAGCACAGGTGGGCAGAAGGCTTGTAAGTATGCTCCTGGCGCAGAGGGAGAGCTCAGACTCTGTCTTCATGTCTGTTGCACTGGCATTCCAAACCAAATTCCTGTGTGGGATGAAATTCTGTTTTAGGTGTGAAAGCAACATGCACCAAAAGAAATCAGGCAGGAGGGTATGACTAAAGGCAATTTTAAGAGCAAGGAAGAAACCTACATTTCTGGAAATGCTGTGTGCAGGCCTAGGCTTTGGGGGTAGAGCGGGGGCCATGCAGTTAATGTGAGAAGGTGACAGTCAAGTTTATGTCCAGAAGATATTCTCTAAGGCTGCTCAGAAGATGAATTTTAAGCTTAAAGCAAGCCAGAAGCCAGGGGCACATCCGGTGAATAAGTTGTCTGAAGTCACAGAATTAGTGGACTTAGAAAAACCTGAATTCTAATACCTTTGGTTTACAGAACATGATGGTGACTAAAGTATAGGAGAAGGTGGTGGGTAGAGATTTATCAAAATCATTTGAGGTAATGTTTTAGCCATTGATTGTATATTGAGCAGAAAAGGAGTTAATAACTAGTGTGTTATGTCTGGATCTGCCTTAAGCTTAGGGTTTTTTCTTTTAAGTTGTTTTCTATCACCCCTAGTCTATGTCTATGTTTCCAGTTCAGTATCATGGTTATCTCAGTACCTGAAGGACCATCTTTTCCTTATTTTGTCAATAAATACTGCATCATGCAGAAGGCCTAAAGGACAGGCTGGGTACTTATTGGAGCATGCAAGAGGCAAAGTTCCAGCTCAAATTCTAGAAGAAGAAAAGGAAGACATTTGTGAGGGTGGAATCCAGGGTTTACTGCCTTGACTGTCTGTGTTGTTCACTCAGAGGAGGGTGGACAATGGGAGCCTTGCTTCTAACTCTGAAAGAATTTGTAGCAAAGAACAAAACTGAAGAGAGAGGCCTATCTCTGTGCTGATTTCCCAGATTTCTCCAGTGCAGATACAGGGGATCATATGGAGGAGGCGCCCTTCCACTGAAGGAACCCTGGGTCACAACAGCTGAGCCACAGAGGGCCGTGGGAAGCCCTTGCAAACAGAACGCACAGAACAGACCAAGTAAGGTGAGCTTGCGTAAAAGACAATGCACACAGAGTCAGCCTCAGCAGAGCACTGCTCACCACCCTGTCCTTCACTCTTTGGCTCATTTTAGTCCTTTATTCCCCAAGGAAGCAAATTAACAGCAGTAATATTCATAGCTAAACCAATCTTAGCAATCGCTATGCTTTAGATGCCGAACTGATTAGTTTACACCTAGTTTCACACTGATCTTCCTTGAAAGACACCATTTTTAACTGTCACTCACAGATGAAGAAACTGGAATTGCAAAGGGCTAAAACCCTTCCTGAGCTTAAGCCATAGATATGGGGAGACAGTATAAGGTCTGAGAGAGAAGAGGGACATTAGAAAGATTAATTGCTTTTTAGAGGTTCCTGCTGGCATTTGTGTTGGAAATTTGCTAGTAAAAACAAAGGGAACATGAATAAACTGTGGACTTTAGTTAATAATAATGTGTCAGTACTGGTTCATTAATTACAGCAAATGTGCCGTATCACTGTGGAATATTAATAAGCAGAAACTGGATGCAGGATTTGTGAGACGTCTATGTCCTATCTTTGGTACATTTTAATAAATCTAGAGTTGTGCTAAAATCTCAAGTGTATTTAAAACAGGTGGCTTAAAGGTGGTTTCTATCCTCAGAATTTATAGTCTACTTAAAGGATTGGTTGGGTTGGTAGGAAAGAGTAGAAGCAACAAGGTGGTATCCAGTAATGCTGTGAGAGAGGCTGACACCTTGGGGAAGGTGGTAATGTTACAGGTATCAGAAAGGCTACAGCTTTGCTTTATTCAGGAGCCTAAGAAACAGAATTGGCGCCTGGGAATAACACTGGCTCAAGAGTGGTAAATGGCGCTGAGGTTGAAAACACAGGGAAGACAACAATCTAGTTTTAGGTGTGTATAGCTTGCAGTACCAGAATAATACCAACTGTGTTTGCTCCATATCTAGAACTCAGTGCGCAGGTCTTGTTCGGTGACATCAACATCTAAAGCACAGGGTTATGAACGGTAATAAAATCTGTAGGATGAGAATGAATGCAGCAAGAAACATGGAGTGGTAGTGGAGCCTAAAACCAAGTGTTGAGGGCTTTAAAATAATTATCAAAATAGAGGTAGTGGGCTTGCAAAGTGGTTGGGAAAGAGCTACTGAAAAGTTGGGGAAGAAATCAAGAAAGGAGACTGTCATGAAGTTAAAGGAAAAGACTTTCAAGGGGGAGGTTGTCCCAGGGACATTTCTCAGGATACCTCAGAGAAATAAAGTGAAAAGAGGAGGAGGCACATCCTAGGACTTAGCAGCATGGATGCCTACATGGGGTAGTTGGTGTCTTGACCTCTTTGTCCCTTTTACCATATAGCTACCCACCCTTGCTCGCTGCTCTTGCAAGTTCTCCTGCAAGGCTTGTTTGTGGCTGGAGCTCCCCTTCATCCCCCTGTGCATGGTCGCTGGAAACCCCCACAGTCCTCATCCTCACTATGTACCAGAAGTTGCTGGCACCACAATTATTTCCTTTCCATTCCCCCTGATTTTCCTGCTCAGCCTGTATGGGTCTTTGAATTTAGACCCCTGCCCTTTTTTATGTCACGTAAATTCCATCATCAGGCCCGGGTCTGGGAAACCAACATAGATAATCCCTGTATTTAAAAAAAAGGAAAAAAAAAAAAAACCTCACTGAAAATGGCAAGAAATAGTGTTTTTTGGTAAGGATTACTGCTTTCTAAGCCCTTGGGTCAGTGCTGTTGAATTTAAAAGGCCAAGACCACAATGTGCACACTTGAACCACACTAAGCTCTCCCAGAGTTTCTCGCGTTGAGGGTCATGGCATTCCTTCTCCGCTCTGTGCAGGAGGAGATGTGTGGGTGTACAGCATGTGGCTGGGGGTATTTGCATTAGCCAGAATGTGGAGGGAATCACGAAGGTCTAAGTTGAAAGACCCACACAGGCTGACCAGGAAAGTCAGGGGGGAATGGGAAGGAAATAATTGTGGTTCCAGAAACTTCTGGTACATAGTGAGGACGGGGACTGTGGGGGTTTCCAGCGACCATGTGGCCCTTATGTAAGCACACCTACTTGCGTCAACATCATGTGATGTGTCGGAATGCCACTTTTAAATGTGGAGACTTTAAAAAGAGAATTATCTCCTTTCAGAGTTAAATTAATTGAAAGAATTTGTAAAGATAAACTTCCCCAGTAGAATCATACGGTTTTGATATAATTTCTCAAAATTTTACAGTTTTTCAAGATAAAGATTCAAGGATTAGCATTTCAGATTTATAATATTCATGAGACTATAAGAGAGGGTTTACTTGTAAGAGCAGAATGAATCAAAGACAGCTTTCAGGCAAAGACTGCGCAAGCATATTAGTTTAAAACAATAATGACACCCTAAGGCAATAGATAAATCAATAAAAGTACTTTTAGGATTAATTCTTATATATTATGCTCAATTAGCCCATTTAAAAAATGTATTTATGTGATAGATACAAAGAACAAGGTTTAAATGTGAGGCTGATTTAAAGGACTCTAGGGTGAGGAAAAGTAGAGTGTAGCAAGAACAGACTGTGAGGTCATTCAGAAACCCACTTACATAAATAGGTTCCTGGAGCATCCACAGTACTGGAAACATATGTGGTAGCTGAGGACACAGGAGGATCAGAGGTCCTGTCTTCTAGCCAAGCCTGGTGTCTTTGCTGTACACAGGATGGCCATCCTCACTTCCTCTGCCTCATAGCTGTTTTGGGCAGGGACCATTCTACCAACAGCCCTTGCAAGGAGGGACACTTTGCCTTAGAACTGCCACTGACTGATCCCAAGTGGACTTGTTATCCTTCAGGATAATGAAAGACTTTTCATGGGAAAACATTCAAGGCTTTTCTGGTTAAGACACACAGAGAAGGAGGCAGGCAGTGAGGGAATCATGGAGAAGATAAATAGAAAAATAAGTTACCGAAGCTATGGTGTATTTCATTCTAATGTCTTAATTCAAACTCCATTTCTAGGTTTTTGCAAGTGAAAGATCTAATAATGGAGGGTGGTACTTAGATTGAAAAGGAAGAAGTATGTACTTGGAGTTAGAAGATATAAGTTTGAATCCCAGTTCTTTTTATTTAATAAATAAGAGAGTTTGGACAATTAGTTTAATCTCGAGATTTTGTTTTCAATAGATAATACTTTATAAGCATGTTGCAAAGATAAAGTAATATGTACGCTAGTCTAGATGAATAATAAAACATGTTTTTCCTTATCATGGTTTCACACTTTGTATCTATGTAAGAGAAAATGCCTCTGGAAGGAGTACACTGGGCATTTTGTAATAACTTAGCAAAGTCAATCTTAGTTTCAAAATCCTGGAGGGGTTGGGAAGATTAAAGATCAATGTGGACCATGAGTTTCAGTGTCTGATAAACATATCAGTTAACATCCTTATTTTCCATTTGGATATTATGGAAAATCCTGCCTACTCGACATTTGGTGAATCACTGAGTTCAATAGGTCCTAACTCTATACATGTTGCAGGTTTGAGACTTTTGGAAGAAGAAAAAAACCAAAACCAAACCAAAACAACAAAAAACAATGCCACACCAAGCCTTAGTCATTGTATACCACCCTGAGTTCTATCACTCCCATAAGTGGATTGATTTTTAAGTTTAGTTACTTAAGCACATTCTTTTTTATTATGATGTCACCTTTTTGGAGAAGCCAAAATATATGAGTAACTTTGCCTGATTCCTTAAATAACACTGGACAAGTTAAAAGCCAATGTTATTTTCTGTTGAAACAATTGGCATAAAGTTTTCTTTTGGATTGGTATATATCTACCTAATACTTTTCTTTCTGATTGTATCTGTGCAACATAGATAAGAAATGAATTGGAGGTTGATGTTGAAGCTAAAAACTAGATGGCAGAAAAGCACATAAAATTCTAAATCTGGAAATTTGAATTATTAAAGAGCTGGGTTAGAAAAAAGCACATTCTTGATCATACTTATGCACAGTGCATTTCAAAGAAACCATTTGGTTTCTTCTAGCCTGGCCTGTATGTTTGCTGTGAACTTGAAACAGCTTTTTTAAACCCATAAATTTATCTTACAGCCTTTCAGTCTCATCCAAGGTAGTTTGAATCTAGATATACCTAATAAGGTTGGTGCTGGGGTTTTTCTTCTTCCCCAAATTGAGATTATAATGATCATTGGGAAAGTTAGAAGTGATGATCTTCTAGGGGAAAAAAAGAAGAAGCACAGTGACTTGATGTAACTCAGTAGCACAGTAGTGTCAAATATAAATTTCAGGCCTCAGGCAAACTTTTGCAAAGTTTCATCTTCTTGACACAAAATTTCTCTTCCTTGTATTGGTTTCTCAAATACTCTGGACATATCTCTCACCTCCCTATGAGAGGATTTTAGAGCTGAAAAGATCATCTAATTCATTTCTTTTCTTAAATTGACTTTATTGATAAATTTTATACATACATTATGATCACATTTAACATTGAGAATTTGTACCTGTATCTAACACATCCTGATTCTCATTTCTCTCCTTTTCTCTGCCCTCCTTACACCCCTCTAGCCCCTGTATACATAAGCTTCATTTCCTTT
>PVIC010008114.1:22162-49127 GCA_004025085.1 Thryonomys swinderianus
ATGCTGCTGAGATTTTATTCATAAAGTCCTTCCCTATGCCAATGTCTTCAAGGGGTCTACATAATTTATTTTCAGCAGGTTTAGTGTTTCTGTTTTAATATTTAGGTCTCAAATCCACTTTCATTTTAGTTTGGTGTATGGAGAAAGAGATAGATTTAACTTTAATCTTCGGCAAGTTGAAACCCAGTTTTTTCTAGCACCATTTGTTAAAGAGGCTATCTTTCTTCCACTGAGGGTGGTTTAGTATATCTGGGGTTGTTTCTAGATCTTCCAGTCTGTTCCATTGATCCTCGGTTCTGTTTCTTTGCCAGTACCATGATGTTTTGATCACAGTGGCTTTGTAGTGTAGTTACAAGTTGGGGATTTGTGATACCCCCTGCCAGGATCTTGTTGCTTTTGCTATTCTAGGTCTCTTGTGGTTTCAGATGAATTTTTGGATTATTTCACTAGCTCTGTGAAATATGTTGTCTCTTACTTGTGACAATAAGCCAACATTATACCTCATTCTCATACATGTATTATTAGGGGACAGAATTCTACCAACTGATCACTGAAAATTAGTGTTCCAAAGAGCCTTCTTTGTGATTTCTAAGGTCTTGTTTCATCTAAGACCTGGAAAATCTGTCTGTTAACCATGTTGCTATTATAGTTATTGCTCTGAGCAAGCCATGGTGAAGGTCGAAGTGAAGAGAACCAGCTATTCAATGCACATTGTACTTGGCCTGTCCCATGAGGTCCTTTAGAGTCAAAGAGAAAGTCATCCTTCTAGTCTCCTCTTGCTGTAGTTTCTTCTCTACCTTGATCAAGAAAAAAAAATGGACCAAAGCACATTGTATCAAAGAAGAGAAAAATGGCAAATAGTTACATGAAATGATTATAAAAATTTTGATTCTTGGGGCAGAGGGTTAGCTCAGTGGTTCTGGTGCCTGCCTTGCAAGCGCAAAGTCCTGAGTTTGATCCCCGGTAATCACATACAATGCTGGGCATGGAGACTCACGCCCACCAGCAATCAATACCACATACCACAGTGCCAGGTGTGGTGGCTCGCGTCTGTCATCCCAGCACTCGGGAGGCAGAGGCAGGAGGATTGCTGAGTTCGAGGCTTGCCTGGGCTACAGAGCGAGCTCAGAGCCAGCCTGAACTACAAAGTGAGACCCTGTCTCAAAAATAAAAATTTTGATCCTTAAAAAAGTGCAAATTCAAACTACACTGAGTAGCACTCGACTGGCTAAAATGAAAACAGTAGCAGAAGTATTAGCTTTCAGCATGAAATGCTGGCAAGAATTGTGATCTGATTGAACTGTGGATCTATAAAACATCATGGTAGGAATGAAGAAAGGTTCAGCCACTTTGGAAAATGGTTTAATAATTTCTTATAAAATTAAATCTAAACTCACCATATAATGGCCTAACACTCATACTAAGCTATTTACACGAGGTCTTTGAAATTATTTGTATAAATATTCCAAGCATGAGTGCTTGTCTTTTAGCAGCTTTAGTCCTAAGTGCCCAAAACTACAAGCATCCTACATGTCCATAAGTTGGTGATGGGTTGAAAAGTTTCACCACGTGTCTTCCAATGGGATACTACTTAGCAATAAAAAGCGATTTCTGAAAAGAAATGAGAAGAATCATATTATTGATACATGGGAAGAATTTATGGTGATACATGGGAATTTGTACCAGTATGTAACACAATTTAATTCTCATTTTCCCATTCCCCTACCCACCTAACAATCCCCACCCCTAAATGTATAAGTTTTGTTTCCCTTTTTTTAAATACTAGCACATTTTTTCTTTACCCCTCATTACTTACTCCACCATATTTCCCTTTGAATATTTGCTGTTTCACAATATCCACCCTACATTCTAGAACTCATTAACATCTTCTGTTTCTCATACCAGAGAACAGGTACAATATTACACATCTGTGACCTATTCATTTCACTTATAAGTATGCCCTGAAGGTATGTCCATTTGAGTATAAATGACTAAAACTTACCATTCTTTAAGGCAGACTAAGACTTCTTTTTTTTTATTTTTTTGAGACAGGGTCTCGCTTTGTAGTTCAGGCTGTCCCTGAGCTCACTATGGAGCCCAGGCAAGCCTCGAATTCAGTAATCCTCCTGTCTCTGCCTCCTGAGCGCTGGGATTACAGGCGTGAGCCACCATGCCAGGCACTGTGGTATGTGGTATTGATGGCTAGTGGGCATGAGTCACCACGCTAAGCATTGTATGTGGTTACCGGGAACGAAGTCAGGGCCTTCCGCTTGTGAGGTAGGCGCTGGAACCACTGAGCTAAATCTCCGGCCCAAGTAATAGTTCATTTTATAGAAAAACCACGTCTTCTTTATCCAGTCTCCAGTTGGTGGATATTTGGGTTGTTTCCAAGACTGAGCTATCACAAACTGAGCTGCTATGAACATGGGTGCACATATGTCACTATGATAGGATTCTTTTGATTCTTTTGTGTATATTCCTAGCAGGGCAATAGCAGGATACAATGGGACCTCTAATCCTAGGGTTTTTTAGGAATCTCCAGACTGACTTCCATAGAGGTTGGACCAGTCTACATTCCCACCAACAGTGGGGAAGGATTTCTTTTTCTCTATAGCCTCGCCAGCGTTTGTTGCTGGCTAATTTTGAGATAGCAGCCATTCTTTGTGGAGTGAGATGAAATCTTAGTGTTGTTTCATCTGCATCTCTGGAATGATCAGCGATGTTGAGCATTTCGTCATATGCACATTTACATGACTTTTTGAAAAGGAAAATTTCCATAGCCAGGATAGAGAACAATGCCAGGAGTAGGGGTGGGGCTTGTCAGGAGTTGGGAGTAAGAGAGAAAACTGATTTCAAAAGGACATAGGGGAACTTTGTGAGGGGCTGGAAATTGCTGGAGTTTGATCACAGTCATGGTTGTGTGATATCATGCGTTTGAGAGCAGATGCCAAAGCCCTATCCCGGGACCTTGAGTGAACTGTGGCCACAGGGCTGCAGTCACAAGAGATCCTGAGGTGGAGCCACCCAGCTGAGCTGCCTCTGGTCCATGACAAATAGGAAGTGTAAGATCAATTACTTTATGTTGTTGAATTTGGTAGACATTTGCAGTGTAACTATTGATTAACATACGAATACATTATATATGTAAGATACTATATGAAGTATGTTAATACATTTTATATTACACTGTATATTATCTAATTATTAGTTGTCTTATATATATAAAATCATCATTTATTATCTGCCAATTTATTTGTCTTTATTCCAATAGTACCTGTATGGACTTAGCTCCATTGAAAGCTACACCCTGTTTCCTTTCT
Source organism: Thryonomys swinderianus (assembly GCA_004025085.1). Taxonomy (NCBI): domain Eukaryota; kingdom Metazoa; phylum Chordata; class Mammalia; order Rodentia; family Thryonomyidae; genus Thryonomys; species Thryonomys swinderianus. The sequence continues at coordinate 25,483 of PVIC010008114.1, forward strand.
AAAAGCAGGATATTCATGCTCTAACTCCAAAATCTTTTCATTCATTTGCTTCTTCCCTGTGATTGCTTTTCATCTGACTCACTGAAAAGGAGTTGTCAGTGATTTCTCACATAATTAGGAGAGGGATTTTCTTCAAAATAAATTATGCATGTCATAAAAGGCTGTAATTTTAAACTGGTTGTATATTTTTTTTAAATGGAAGAATATTCATTGAATAAACATTTTGTGAGCACCAGCTCTGTGCCAGCCACTGAGCCAGGCAGAGGGATTTTCCCCGTGTGAGGACGCATGTGATCTCCGCTGTCTTGGAGCTTGTGGTCTAGAGGGGAGGAGGGTCAACACACGCACTGAGTCGAATGTAAAGGTGATATATGTAGGATTCAAATTTTTCAGAAACACCGCAAGTATCATCTCCCATCAGCATGTCTGTATTCAATATGAATTGTTTCCTAATTATAAAACATTTCTGCTCATTTTAGGAAAAAAAAGCAAAATAAAAATTCAAAAAAGGTTCTGGGAAATCAGAAATCTGCAAATGACTAGAGAAGACTGCATGCTCTTTTGAACCTCCTTCATGCGTGGAGGAAGTCCTTTGTTAGAGAGGGAAACTGGATGTCTGCCTGAACCCACAGTGGAGATTCCCATATCACCAGCTCGGAACCATGACCTACATCCTGCCCTAACATGGCCCTGCTGACGTAGGTGTGTCTCTCCTTCTGTTTGCGGCCACAGGAGTCTCCTAACAGCAAGTAGCAGCCATTCTACAGGGCCGGAATGGCCTTGCTGTTGTTTACGGGGTTGGTGTGAGCTGATGCCGGGACTGAGTTATTATAGTCCAGGCAACTTTATTAAGAACCTTCTGTTCATGAGAAGATGAAGCTTAACTTAACTCTTGAGCTCTTGGAATGAAAGCTTTTAATGTGAAAGTGTCTTTAACATTTGAGAAGATTTCCTAACCTTTCCAGCTGAGATGTTTTCACCTTTTTGTAGCTGTAAAGTGTTTATCAAATGACATTGGTTTTGAGAGTCTCCTGACCCTTAAAATACAATTAAACATTCTTTCATCATTTAGATGCCAGCTTGAGATCTAATCTCAAATGTAATGTTCAAATTCTGATTTATCCTTCAATTCTAAGACTGAAAAAAAAAAACAAAAACAGAGTAGACTGTTTTAAAATCCCATTTCTTCACCAAGTATAAAGTGAATAAAAGCTCTGAGCTTTAGCAGTGAGACTTCATATCCATAAATTATAGCATACAGTGAGTTGTGAACTAGGTTGGAGATTCAAGTCCGTTTCTTTAATATTCCCAACATGAGAGATTTCTATTTCATTGTGGGAACATGCAGCTGTTTGTTTGGATGAGAAGGAAATAATATTATCTTATACCTTGTAAGGACTAACTGTGCATGGGATTATTTAAGACATTTGAAGATAGCAGCTCATTTAATCCTCACTACAATCCTTCTACACAAGGATCTTAGTATCCTTATTTTATAGTTAAGGAATCATCTTGATTCATCCTGCAGAGAGGTGAAGTCATTTACTCAAAATGACAAAGCCACGATGTAAACTGAGGGAGGCAGGTTCTGGTCTATGTTCTTAAATAGCTGTGCAACCATGTCCTGAAGTGGTTGGTTTATGCTTAGAAATCACAACAGAGGGCTGATACCATTTAAAACACTTGAAATGGTATTTAGCGCAGTCATGTGCTTACTCTAGGAGAGATACATGGAAATTAAGTCCAAATTATACCATCACAGACCAAATACACACCACCTAGTTCAGTGTATTTAGGGCATATTCTCACCCATTCAGTACAGCATGGTAGACTCAATTGCCAGTCTTATTAAATTCTGTGTTTCTCTCTCTCTCTCTCTGACTAAGAAAGCATACACTTTGAAGTTCAATGAATTCAAACAGCTTTATATATTGTTTGTCCTTTTACACTCATTGAAAAACTGGTTTCCTTGGCTGTAAAATTGACCCACTATTTCTACTGAAAAATTCAAAAAAGTTAGTATGGGATTTCTTTGTAAAATGCAAAGCAGAATGAATTTTAGGGGTTGATTTTCACTATATGTGGAGAAAGTGACTGGCTATCAGTCCTAATATTTCAAGAAAGTTTTGCTTTCTCCAGATCTCTTTGTCTCTCTGTCTCTCTAATCAGTGCTTAGAGTTTCCTCAATTAATGGGAAAAATATTTTAGAGTTTGAAGATTTATTTTGAATAAATGACTTTAAAAATGCAAATACTAATGGGAGCCATAATTCTTAAATCTTCATTCCAAAGCACTGGTCATTAGATATCAGAGTGGTCTTGTGGAGACAGAGGCAGGCATCAGACTGGAAAAGGTTGATAGGAAATAGGAAATACACACTCCTCTGATGTATTGTTGCTAAACCCTGGCCTATAATTTTTAAATTTTCATAAATTAAAGAGCAATATTATGTGAGTGCTCATTCTGTGTAACACATTTTACACACACACACAAACACACACACACACACACACACACACACACACACACACACAATGAGCTCCCATTCTGCACCATGCATTGATAGAGATGGAGTACACACAGTGGTGAGAAAGGGAACAACTAGGGAGGACTGCAGACTTCAGACAACAGACAGGATGACTAAGGAAGGTGAAAGGTGGAGGTGCCTTGACACCAGGCAGGAAGTAAACTTAGTGCTGCCTTTGAAGGACAGGGGTGTTTACCAGAGGAAGTGACATCAAGCCCAAGAACAGAAGCAAAAGGAAGAATTAGACTGGAAAAGGTACTGTATGAAGAGGCGGAGCCCTGGGCATTTAGGCCAAAGGAATGGTACAGTCAATGTTTCTGTGTTGAAGCAAAACCTTAGGTTCAGAGAACTGAGTGTCTCCATATGGTTTAAGCATAGGGGGTGAAATAAGGAATTTGATTGGAAGTGTAATGAAAACTTTACAATTCACTGTGAGGAATTTGAGTTTTACCATCAGTTCAATCAGACTTTTGGACCAAAGACTGAGATTAGATTTAGCATCTTTGCAGTCTTCAGCTATATATGACCTCTTCTGCAACTTCCCTGCCCTCTGCCTTTGAGCCCTTTCACTCTGTCACTGTACACTCACCTTCCATCTGACTTGTTCTGAGAATCCCATCTTTCCCTTTCTGTAAGTCTTGGCTGACATGTCACCTGTACAGTCTGTGTTCACTCAGTGACTAAGATCCACCTTCCTCCCTAACATTCTTTAGCTGGGCTTTCCCAGGATGACTCCCAGCTGCCTGGCGATATTTGCCATGGTCTGATTACATGTGTAATTTATTGGTTTATTTACATATTCCCCATACCAGCTTTATGAGGACAAGCCCAAGAACACTGCCAGGCACATAGTTGCAAAGTGAAAAATATAAGAACTTTGAGTTATGACTCTAGCATCAATGTGAGATAAGATTAGGGCAGACTTGAAGCCAAGGAGACCAACTGGAAGCTATTATAGATCCAGATAAGGCATGCTGGTGCGATATAGCACGTTAGAGGTGGGTAGAAAGTGTAATCGACAGCGCTTAGTAATTGACTGGGGATGGTGACAGGATGGTATTGATAAGTAGAAAGAAATAGTAAATAATGACCCCCAAATGTGACATATTAATTTACGAAGACATATTCACTCCTGTCTTGAGTAATGTTGGATTTCTCCATGTGATTAGTTTTGACCAGTGAAATGTTTTTGGAGAAATATAAGCAAGAGCCTTTGACATCTCTGGACACTGGCTGGCTTTTGCACCCCAATAAAATAATCTAGTAGCTTGCTGTACAGTACCACATAGCAAATGATGGGAGCAATGAAAGAGTTAGTAGAATAAGGAAAGACTGCTGGACAGAAACCCGAGAAGCATTTCATTTTCTGAAGAACACACAAAGCTCTTTTGAGCTAAGGAAGCTTAAGAATGGTAGACGCTTGGAGTGTCACTTGGGAGCAGCACGTGCTGCAGTCCTGGCTTGGGGGCTAAACTGAGCAGGTGTGCCTTCGAGGGCAGCCCCAGCTCACACTTCTCTGAGTTTGTGTCTGTCACATTAGTCATATTCCGTGCAGCGACCGTGGGAAGAGCAATAACCCCGAGAACCTAGAGGCCCCTGGGCGTGGCCCTTCCCGGGCTGCATGGAACAGTCTGAGCTCCTCCTGTGGACACACATGGCAAGTTGCAAGTCCTTCTGATCGTCCCAAAGGACAAGGAAGGGCAGAAGTGCTGTTCTCTGCTCAGCGATGCGTGCAGCTCTCACAATATCCACCGCAGATAAATTCAAAGCAGATAAGTTGAGATGTACAGCCCAGCAGCTCTCACAAATGAATTTGGTTCAAGTTGAATTAAGGGGATCTGTGAAAATGTGTTCCAAAGCGATTTTGTTCAGCATTTGGGGACAGCAAATCATTCTGAGAAATGGTTTATCTCTTTTGGTAAATGTTTCTATTATAGCCTCATAATTCTATAGAAGTTAGACCAGGAACCTTTAATAAGCTTACGGAGATGGTAAGGGCTAAATGCTATTTAGTGTTTGCTGTCACTTTTTCTGAAGGCAAAAAGATCTCTTCATTCTGGTTTTGCTGGCTGCTCTCTGCTGTGTGGGTTAAGCTGAATGGGTTAAGAGACTATGTTTGCCAGGCATGGAAAAATCAATCTAGAAGCTGGAAATTCCAAGTAATTGTTCATGGTGAGGAAGGGGGACACTGCTTGAAAGAGACAGGGGCTTGTTTGATTGAAGATCTGCCAGCAGCATTTGGAGGTTTTATAGAGTCAGTCTCTTGATTTCTGTCATGGCTTCCTGTCGAACTCATGCACGGTGCTTGTACCCCTGAGTCCTACAGCACAGAGAGCTGCCGGGCAGAGTGACATCGTAGAGGCAATTTGTGACTGGAGAGTGACTATTGGTGATCCAGAGAAGTAGCATTTAACTGGCTCCTGGTAGAAAAGGGATCCGTTCTGTATATTCAACGCAATGGTGGATCATTATGTGTTTTAAATATTTGATGTCATCCTAAGATTTATCATTGCAAATGATCATTTGAGCAACTGATGAACAGGAAGCAAGAGTTTGTAAAAATGCATCAGCCAGGAGGTTATCACAGCGGGTTGTCCAGGTAAGAGATACTGACTGGCTGTATTGGGGTAAAAGTGGTGACAGCACACACGAGAAGATGTGTTTAGGAGATAATTAGTAGGGAATCGGCCAGGGCTTGAATACAAAATAAAGTCAAAGGAATCAACTTTGGAAGCTAACCAAACCCCAGAGGACCAGTCTCTGCTCTTTGTCTAGCTGGAACACACAGTGGGGGAAGCTGGAGTGGGAAGATGGTTTCAGACATTTAAGGATGAAGTATTGCAGAGGCATCCAGGTTGAGCTGTTGAGTAAGAAGGTAGTTTATGGGTCCAGACGGAAGGTAACCTGGCCTGGAGATAGACTGCTGGTAAATTGCACTGGGGGTGATTAAAGCCTTAGATGTGGATGGATTTTTATAGAAGGAGGCTGCTGAAGAAATAAGAGGACCGAGGCCCTTGCAAATCTCCTGGCTGGTGAAGGAGGAGGAAATGTCAGAGGAGAGAACGCGGCAGTGAATGGGAGGAGAGGCCGGGCGACGGGATGCCTTAGAGCAAAGGGCTGGGGTGTGGTAAGAGGGAAAAGTGGTCGTTGGCAGTGACTAAAATGAGACTGAGAAATACGTGTGGTGCGATGACCTGGAAGCCTCTTGTGAGGCAGCTCAGAGAAGAAACCACGGTCGCCGGTGACTGCGCAGAACCCCTCGCGCAGTTTGGTTACTAAGGGAAACAGCAGCAGCGTGTTAGAAGAATCAGGAGGCAGATGGTGTGCTAAGAGGGGTTTGGGTTGAATGCTTCCTATTTCTATGGGGGACATTTGATCACGTTTAAAAGCAAATGAAATGACCAGGTTGATGACGGTACATGGGAAGAGCGCAGGTGTAGTGAGGCTCATGCCCTGAAGGTGGAAGGATAGCGTGGGACCCTGGAAGACGAGGGGGTCAAGATCACAGGTTATTGGCGGGATGCCGAATCGGGAACCACATGGCTGATGAAAGATTTCAATACAGACGGGGTGTACAGTGAGCGAAAAAGCCGTAGGCCAAGTGCTAAAGCCTGCAGCTGCTAAGGGGGCAATGCACAAGGGAGAGGATGATTATTTTAATGCCTAGAAGTCAAAACAGCACACATTTCATTACCTCCGAGAAGTAGCGCTGGGGTCATAATTTGAAAGGGTGGTGGGAGGAGCAGGGTTTTCAAGCATTTGGGGAGTGCTTGGGGGTGAGACTGGGGCTTGAGGATTGTTTGTGGAAAGCAGATCCACTGAAGACCGTGGAGGATGAAGTGTTACTAAAAATAATATTGGGATTTTCTTACTTTTTTTTTTTTTTGCTAAATGCTTGACACAAGCATTAACAAGCAAATTAAAAAAGTAACTTTTTCAAAAATTATCCTTTTCTTTTAAGTTGGGCACTATTTTGGGGGGAGGGGTCTGTAATTAGCAAGACGTTCTTTCTGACTGGGATATTAATGATCTCACTTTTTAATATTCAAAAGAGTCGCAATTAGATTTTCACTCAACATTATGCATTAGATGTCCAATTACTGAGCCTAAGAATGTCACCAAGGAGCCACTCTACCAAAGGAAGCACGTTTTTTATTTGAGTGGCGATTTGCAGGGCGACAGCACCAATGTGCACGGCAGAGTGGGCTGTGGAGTTGCGAGGTGGCGCAAAACTGTGCTCACCCTGAAGGCAGTGAGACTCCTACATCAGGTAAATGGTTAAATTTAGTAAGTGTTGAACAGCTCCCAACAGCCACACAGTAACCAGAACCTCAAGAGCTCTTACCAACATAACCAGCAGGAGTAGTTCAAGTCCAAGGTCAGCGTCCAGACAGGCAGACGTTTTGTTATTGTCACTGCTATCTCTGTATTCGTTTTTCTTCCTTGAAATAGACTCAGCTCTATTTTGGAGAGCTTTGAGAATCTGATCTCATCACAAAGTTGAAGTGATCTAGGGATACTGAGGAGTGTACAGTTTTAATTAGAAGAACTTTAATAAGGTAGAAACTAAGAGAGTTTATAGAATGAGTTACTAGTTGAAACAGGAACTAACCAGGGATTTGTTAAATATCAATTTGCCAGTTAGGTTCGGGCCTTAACATATCACACAGTGTCATTCTCATTTCCACTTTAATGCCCAGAAGTGCTTTATGCATAGACACCTATGTTGCCAAGTATCTTTTTAGAATCTGGCTACAGTTTTTCTCTCTTTCTACGATACATAACAGGCCTACATGCTATAAACTGCCAAGAAAGAAACCCGCCCTCATCCCTGCACAACGAGCCCTAAAAGCCACAATCATTACAGCCAGGGATACCAACTTCTCTTCCTAATACCGATATGCCTCTTGCTATCAGGAAGTTACAAGGATATGGAAAAAGCAAAGAGAATGGTAATATTCCAATGTCCCTGATGAAAGGCTCTGAGCTTCCCTAGTGCTGTTCCCCTAATGTACCCTAATGCAAAATAGCCTCTTGCTTATTTATTTCGGAACACAGCTGTCATCTTCATTGAGATTAACAGATAAGGAAACTCTGCTGCTTCCCCTCCCCCACCCTTCCTTCTCCCTGAAGCGCTCCATAGGATTTGAGAAAGGAGGAATCATTTTCACCATTAGGAATATCTATACCCAATATGTTTAATTTCTCCAAATGTATTTGCTTATTTATTCAGCCTAAAAAGTGGAGAACAGAAATGTGTATGTATGTATGTATGTATGTATGTATGTATGTATGTGTGCACAGGCATGTTGGCATCCAGCTTCCATCAGAATTTGCACTTTGGGTATTTGCTTTTCCTTTTAGTCTTTTGCTTCATTAACACCCCCCCCCCACACACACCATTAGCATGTGTGAACGTGCAAAACTTTTCTCCCCTAACATTTGTTTTCTCCAAACTGAAGTAGTTAAAATAAGAGCATGATTGATTTGCTTCTTTATTTCCACCTGCCCATTCAACATGCTGCCCCTCCCCCCAAATCATTGCAAGCGACTTTGAGCAAGATAATCTTTTTCAGTTCTATTCTTGATGTCTAGCTCTTTACTGGCCTATCATCAAGGATATTTCAGACTTTCAAAATCTGCATATATACACTGTAATCTAGGACCCTTGTTTTGGAAAAAAAAACTTTTTAAATTTAACAACTAACACAAAGTTTCCAAATTCCAGGAACAAAACAAAAAATCAATTTTTACTAACTGTCCCAAATATACCTAGAACCCCCCCCCACCACTTATACATACATATTTTAGCTTCAGACTTTTTGATTGCATTGTTTGACAATGAGTTTATAATATTATTTTCTCCTGGGAGAATAAAAAGACCATGCAATCTTTCCTCCAGGTTTTATTATTATTTTTTACTATTATAGTTGTAATACATGCACTATAAGAATTTATACACAATGGCACTCACTGTTTCTAATATTCCTACAAGTCTGTACCCTATGAGTAGAGATATTAAACATAGCACATGCCATGCTTTCCATCAAGAACAAAAAAGGAAATGTAAGGGGTTTCCAGTTTACAGTTGATAACCGGTCATCAACTGTAACACTGGGCAAAATAAATAATGAACTTGACACGCTGACCGTAGAAAGCGCTGCAGTCCTCGAGGACAGCGGAGCACAAGGGGAGCCTGACGTGAGCCCTGCACCCTGGTCAGGGGCAGTTTCTGACTCTGACACGTCTCCCAGCACAGTGTTGGGAGGTAAGAGGGCCAAGAGGAAGCTGGGGCTTCTGAAGATGGCAGAATGTACCAGGGTAAGGTCAGCAGAAGAAAGAATGACATTACTGTAAGGTTCCCCTATTGGGTGAGTATGAAAGTGAATAGAGAGGATTGTAATCTCAGTGGCAAAGTATTAATTCTAGGCAGACTGATAAATTAAGGAGGTGACCACTAAAAAAGGGTAAAGAAGTGCCAGGTGTGGTGGCTCACGCCTGTAATCCCAGCACTCGGGAGGCAGAGACAGGAGGATTGCTGAGTTCGAGGCTTGCCTGGGCTACATAGTGAGCTCAGAGCTAGCCTGAACTACAAGTGAGACCCTGTCTCAAAAAAAAAAAATAAAAAGGGTAAAGAGATATAGCTGTATATAGAAAATGATATATAGAAAATGAAATGCAAAGAATGCTTAACCCCCATCAGTAAAATGAGAACATAATTTTAAAAATGTGAGATGAATAGAAAAAACTAAACAGTCTTAAATCCAACTGTATGAATATTACATTAAAAATAATAAACCAAAAACTCCAATTAAAGTTAGATATTGTCACACTAAGCAAAATAGCCCAGCCCAAACATGTGAAAGAAAAACAGTTTATAAAATGGAGTATTACTCTGCCATAAAGAACAAGTTTCAGTCATTTATGTACAAATGGACACAGCTTGAGGACACACTAATAAGTGAGATAAATAGATCGCAGATTTGTAAATACCATATCTTTTCTCTGGTGTGAAAACTTGTAAATGTAAATGAGTTCTAGAATGTATGATAGATTTTGTGAAATAGGAAATATTCAAAGGGAATGTGGTAGGGGAAAGTAATGAGGGGAAAGAATAAATATGATTTGAAAAGAAAAAGAAAGCACATTTGTATGGGGGTGGGGGCTTGTGGGGTGGGTAGGGATATGGGTAAAAATGAGAATTAACTCATGTTATATACTGGTACAAATTCCCCAATGTTGAGTGTGATCGAGAGCTGTCTATAAAATGTACCAATAAGGAATTCAATTAAAAAAACACTTTAGAAATAAAGACATAGGTGCTTAGGAGGAAATATTTTTAAAAGTGACATGCCAAACTAATATCATAAGAAAGAAAAGGAATATTACACACAAATATGACAATTTCATATTTATTTCTAAAGATCAATTCAGTGGAAAGACATGATAATTCTAAATTCACATGTATCTAAAACACTACTTGCTTATAAATTTATAAAATTGATGACAGAATTAATAAAGGGGTTAGAAGAATTTATAGACAAAGATGGAATTTAATATTCTATTCTCAATAATTGTCCAGTGAAATTTTTATTTGAAATAGATAACAGATGAATACACAACCATATGTAGGATTTGGACAATAAAATCAACCTTGCAGGTTAACTTACATATACAGAATCCAGCAGTTATAGAGTATACATTTTAAGGTCTCAACATACATGAAGATATCTAAATCACACAGACTGTGTTCTTTATCCATAATGTAGTTGATTAAAAATTAACGAGATACTTATAAAATTCTCAAATAATTAGAAATTATAAAACATTTCTAAATAATTCATGAGCAAATGAAGAAACCACTAGGGAAGTTAGAAAAATTTCAAACTAAGTGATCACAATGTTTTATAATTTGTGTAATGGAATTTAATCAGTTCTTAGAAATATAGATATAAATGCATATTTTAAAAATAAACATTTAAAGTTAGTAATCTATGTTTGTACATTAGGCAAGTAGTAAAAGGAAACTAAAAAAAAAGTAATTGGATAAAAGAGGATAAAACTATAGACAAAAATCAATAAAATGGAAAAATAAATAGATGAAATTCACAAAGACAAAATTGTTGCTTGGGAAAGATTAATGGACTTGATAAACCCAAGCAAGCTTGGGCAGGAAGAAAAGAGGAAAAACACTAATTTCCAGTATGAGATGAAAGAAGGAATAATAATACAGATTTTAGAATCACAAAAAGATAATAATTTATAATAAAAATATTACAGATAATTTTATAACAGATAAATTCAATAACAGAGATGGTAGAGAAAAATTACTTGGAAAGAATTCTGGCTAAAACTTATAAAGATAAAACAGAAAATATGGATAGTAATTTAGGAATGGAAATTGAGACCATAATAAAAAATTTCCTATTCATATGACATTCTATGTTAGTATAACGTGATTTTATTAGTAAATTTCATCTAACATACAAAGAAGAAATAATAAAAATCTCAAATTCTTTCTGATAAAAGAATACTTCTGCATATTTTTGTGCAGTATATCAAAAACTACCTACGATATTATAATAAAAGAAATCATAATCACTCATAAACATAATAAAATATTAAAACATATTTAAACATTGAATCCAACAGCATATAAAAGGTTAACTGTTGTGATAAATTAAATGGGCTTTTCCAATAATACGAGTCAAGATTTGAAATTCATTCAAAATTAATTATTGACAATCATGCTACACAGAGTAAAATTAAAAGTCACAGTTATCTCAGCAATAAAAAAAAAATATTGCAGGGCCGGAGTGTTAGCTCAGTGGTTCCGGCGCCTGCCTCGCAAGCGCAAGGTCCTGAGTTCGATCCCCGGTAACCACATATAATGCTGGGCGTGGAGACACGCCCACCAACAATCAACACCGCATACCACAATGCAGGGCGTGGTGGCTCAGGCCTGTAATCCCAGCACTCGGAAGGCAGAGGCAGGAGGATTGCTGAGTTTGCGGCGGCTTGCCTGGGCACCATAGTGAGCTCAGGGCCAGCCTGAACTACAAAGCAAGACCCTGTCTCAAAAAGCAAAAAAAAAAAAAAATGCAGAAAAATCAACTCATGATAAAAATTCTTAGCAAATTCAGGAAAAGAATTTTCTCTATTCAATAAAGAGGAGAGAAAATACTTTCTTCTATTGAATAAAGGACATGTATAGCTATATTGAATGCTCTCCTCAAGGAAAGGGTAAAGGTAATGATGGTCATTCTTAGCAATGATTATAGTGGAAATTCCAGGCAGTGTGTCAAAGTTTATGTACATAGGGGTGAAGAGGTTGAAGGGAGAACAATTTACACCTATACAAATATATATATATAAGATATATCACGTAGATACAAATTGTTAATGATGAATGTGACCATAATGTACAATTTCCTAACATGTAGCAGTAACCTCAATAAAGAAAAAAAATGCAAGAAAAGTGTTAAGGATCAGGAAGAAGGGGTATGTTTTTTTCACATAGAAAATATGAAATAATATTAAAATTACTAAAATTAAGCAGATGGTACAGGGTAAAGAAATCAATTTACCTTAAACAATTGAGCAATTATTTAAAAATAAAATTCTTATATGAGCTTCAAAAATATTAAGTGCTTAACACATCCTTAACAGAATAGGTGTAAAACATCTACACTGAAATAATATATTGCTAACAGAATTTAAAGGTAATGTAAAATGTAGAGTTACAATCAGGCATATATTAGAAGACTAAATATTAAGGTAACAATTATACACTCATTGACCTATCCATGCAATTTCAGTAAAAATTCAAGTAAGTATTTTAAAATACAGAAATTAAAACAACAGGAATAAGAGTTGTTAGTATATGGACATATGATATGTTACATGGTATCCCAGTAATATGCAATAATATACTTTTATGCTTTTGGATGTTGGTTAGAAAGAAAAAACATGGCAGGCTTACAATGACCCTTGTAGAATCAGGCATGGAACAGTAAGGAAGGGCTGATGTGAAGGCTGTGACGAAGAGCTGAAGGATCCAGTCAAAAGTCAAAAGGCCTAGAGCTCAGTGCTCATCATGGAGTTCTGTGCGAGTCCATATCAGGAAGCCAAAGGGCCTGCACTGTAAGGCTGAAGAGTCTGCGCTGGAGCCTAGAGACAGATGTCTGAAACAAAGAGAAAGACTACAACTGCCCCAAAGAAACAAAAGGGAGCCTTCCTCTTTCATTACCCTTTCTACTCCGTTCAAGCTGCAAGCTTATGTGTTGGTGCCACTCAGAGGTGGGTCTCCCATCTTCAGTAGATCCATTTAATCATGCCCAGAACTATGCTAAACCAATCATTTGGGTGGTTCTTACTCAAGTCGACACAAGTTAACTGTCACATCTTCTCTTCAGAGAATAAAATCAACAAAATTCTAGTGAAAAGTGACAACTGAGAAGAATGGGCCTTGTTTTCCAGGAGATCACAGAGCACAGTCTGTACCACACTGCAAGACACACCTGACTCAGAGAGGTCAGATTTCCCAAGCCAGTGTTAAATGTGACCATATGGAAATGGTAATCTTCAGTTTTGCTATAGCTTCTCCTTTGGTCACTCATGCAAATGCTTCTAATTGTCACTTTTTAGAATAATTCAACTCATTCTTTTCTAGCCATGAAAACAAAATGAAACAAAAATATTTGGATGCTTGAGTTTCATATGACATCATGATATACTCTACATAGACTGTAAGACACAGTAATTCTGTAAAGTGAATGCAGACAGGTTTCATTTGGTATTTGAAGATCTAAACCCTTTGAAAATTTTTTGTTGAGTACTTTCCAGGTGCTTGGCAGTAACTTGGTGAGCTACCTATTGGGTAAGTAAGGAAACTAGGACTTGAAAATGTTAAAAACAATATACATGGAGGAGCAGGTACATACAAACTCATGTTGGTAAGACTCTAGAGCACAAGTTTTCAACAGTTAAACTATTTTTATCCTAGTTCAGTTCATAATAGATGTATGGAGAGAAGTCCAAAAATGGGTCTTTACTTTTACACAGTCAAGAGCATACTTGTGTTCCCAGAGGGCTCTGACCAGGAAAACTGAGTCAAGTAACTAGGATAGCATATAGAAAGGTAATCCACAGAGGTGGATGATCATCCGTTTCCAGCTGGTGAGGACTTCTAACTTCCCAAGAGGCACTATTTGTAGCTTCCTTTCCTTAATCCTCTCTCCTGCCTTATCCTGTACTTCCCTCTTAATTCTCCCAACAAGTCTAATGTAGAAAATACCAGGAAGAGAAGCGAAGCAAAAATAGTCTTTAAGTCTTTGAAAAATATCCCTAAGGGGAAGACTATTGAGTATGTTCATTAAAGTCTAGTTTTAAAAAATAATATTAATCTGGTGGACATGTCTCTAGCACATTCACAACTCATGGGTGAGACCTGCGCTGTGTAGTCTAATAACCACCACGCAGAGATGTAGACCCAGGCCTTTGGGATAAGAGATGGTGACCAGTTTTGCCCAGGTCATTTGGGAGTGGGGTAGAGGAAGCTCATATGTCTAAGTGGGGCTTAGGGCAATACAAGTTGAGCTCTGCACAACTCCCTGGATGCCATTCTTCAGCCCTACACCCAACCCGGTGGCGCAATACAACCCTATCTATATTCTCCTGCCTGTATTGGTACCATTTGAACAGCCAGACTTGCCACAGCTTTTAGAACTTTTTAATGGTCCAGCCTCTCACTTGGTGATTGCTCTGTGTCTTCAAAAGCGGCAAATGTCCTGGAGGAGCAAAAGATGGATGCATGACTGAAACATGTCCTTCTTGATGCAGGGGCCTGGCCTACTGTTGCTCCAGCTCTTCCTGTGCTGTACGGAGTGCGAAGGAGGCGGTACAGTCAGACAAATCTGGGCTTGAATCACTTTTAGTAACCAACATTTAGTATCCTTGGGCAAGCTACTTACAACCTCATGTGTAAAATTGTTCTTGCACTACTTACATCACAGAGTTGTGGTAAGTAGCTAATGACACCATCACCATGGCTACTTAGTACAGGGTCTAAATTATAGTAGATTTCCTACAAGTGTTATTGTTATTCATTGTGTCAAATGTCACTATGTCATGCATAATAAATGTTTAATAAACATTGTGCAAAATAAACAAATGGCCAACCTAAGAACAAATACACACATTTAGAGCTGTGGTTATAGTCATAATCAAATTTGCTATGTTTTATTCTGAAAGCTGTCTTCCCTGAGCCAGAGAGACAAATGGGATACTGACCAGGAGATCGAGAAGAAACAAGTCCAACAGCTGCCCCTACAGGCTAGCCCAGCTGCAGGAGCGAAATACTGCATTTGTGAGAGCTGCCTCCTCCGGATGCGCAAACGCAAAACAACTACATAATGCAGTGTGGAAATTAAGTATGATATGCTATGTCAGTTCTAGGCACATTAGCAGAGATTGAGAATGGTTTCACACTTAGACACTCAATGGATGATAAATAGGGTTAATGGAGTGTGACTGAAATACTCCTGCCCTCTTAAATCTTCCAGGAAGCTTTTAAAACTGATAAATACATATTCTTTATCCTGGCTTGCTGAAGTCTGCTCTAATTCAATTTCGAGGTTCTTAGGACTGTGCAAAATGCAAAAATCTGCGTGCAGAAACATTCAAGACCTGGCGCTTATATAAAAAAATGAAAACGATGCTTTAAATCATTCAGCTTCCCAGAGCCTTTTGAAGTCCTGCACATTCACCATTGGCTTGGTGTTAATCTTTTCAGAATAGTATCCAAGGTCAGTATTTTGTTTTGCCCGTTTAGCTTGGGAAACTTAGGAACGCTCAGGGCGGCCCCTTGAATTGATGTGTGTGATGTTCTACATCAGTTGGAAGCAGAAGAGGAATTTAGGGACCATGGATCTCGTTGTCCGGTAGGATGCAATGGCATCCGCTTTATAGCATGTACTCTTGAAGGAACCAAACTCATTTGAGCCATGGGAGGGATGTGATAGTGAGTACTGTCCTTTGGACTTACCCAACATGGTGTCCTTGATGTGATCCCAAAGGCCTAACAAACACATCCCATGAAAATCTTTGTGATCCAGTTGTCTTAATCAAAATACCCAGCAGCTATCTCTTGTGCTGCCCTTGTGGGATGACAGTACAATCATCCGGGGCAAAAGAAGCTTGGCAGTGGTACCCCTTGGGGACAAGAACAACAAAACTGGACATGGGAGCAATTTTGCCAAGAAGCTGTGACCCTAAGACACTAAGGCTGTAAGGACAGGTGAGTGAAGCATGCATGACGTGTAGATGTGAAGAGCAATTGAAACTTGAACCACATACATGGGTCATTTAAAAAACATGTTACCTCCAATGGAGACAAAGAAGAAGCTGTGTTATGTCCTAATCTATATCCTGGGAACAGCAGGAGTTGTTTCACTCAAGGATTAATACAACTGTGCTATATGGACCAAGGCTTAAATTTGCATAGGAAATCTGGGTTCAAGCCTCTTACCCACACTAGTGCATGGATTCTTTTGTTTGCAGTTTTTAGAGTTGATCCTTTCTTGAGATTTTAATGGTACCTTTCAAAAAATTTAACTGTATATTTTGGATTTTTTGATGTCAAATATTCTTCATAAGATTGGTTTCTACAATTTAATGAGGTAGAAATATTTTGTAAACCTTAGAGTCCTATGTCTTTGACACAGCCATTAATATCTTAAATAAGGAAATAGCCTGATAAGACAGTTTTTCTCTTCGTAAGAGACTCAAGTCCGGAGTAGTTTAAACCAACATGAGTTGATCGATATTCTTAGTGGATGGACAAAGAGACCATCTCACCTAATTCGTATTTACATCTTGCTTCAATGTAACAAGCACAGATTCTACATAATTAAATTTCTTAAATAAATTGTAAACAGGCCTATTCTCAAGAGATTTAGAAGAAAGAACTCTTGAGGGTTACACTGGTTTCTCTGTATCTATCTCTGCCATGAAAACTTCAACATCTCCACTAATGTAGGAAACAGATAGAGTTATCAGGGCTCTATTTGACCAAATATGGATGTGAATACAAAGCAAAAAAAGTAGTTTCTACATTTGCTATCATGTCATAAAGGACAGACCATTTTAACAAACTTTCTTCAAAGCTGGAAGGATATAAACACAGATCTTTTAAAAAGTAGCTTAAGAATAACATATTTAATGTCCTTCTTATGTTTTAGTTAAGTCAAACAAAGGGAAAACAGGCAGGTTCTTCACACCTCTGTTTGAAATAAGTGCCATCCTGTGCCACATAATGATGGTTTGACCAGATCACAGTGACAGCAATGGTCCCACATGGTAAAGCGGTTTGTATAAGTTACTCTATGATGTCTGTACAGATGACATTACCTAACGGCATATTTCTCAGTACTGTGTCTATTGTCGTAGAGCACGATTATACCTGGATGGTTCTGTCTTCTGAGACATCTTTGAAGCCCAATTTCTCCTTGCCTTCTTCTCACCTCTGTCTAAGTAACAAAGGCATCTTCAGAGGCCATAAAAGAAGAGACTATAAAATTCATATTGCTAGAAGTTAGAAACCCTTGGTCTGATACTCTTTGGAATAATTGATTTCTCATTGGACTGGGTATTTGGCAGCCACACGTTTTCCCTTGCATGCCTTTCATCACAGACAGAGAAAGCAACTCACTCAGGATAATGGAATAAACTACTACATTAGGCTCTGTAAGCATATGTGCATTTATTCATAATAATACTGAAATGGATTTAAGGCATTTAAATCAATTGCACATGTATTCACCATATAATTTAATTAGCACTATGGAAAGCACCATAAGAGCTCCTATTACACTGTTTCTATTACAAATAATTGCAAACAAAAAATACTTGTAGCATTAGGAATGGCGTTCTCTTTGTGATTACAAGAGGGCAATTTGTCTAAAAGCTTCACTGACGTCATGACTGCAATAGCTATTTATCATTTCAGCAAATTCAATAAGTTGATCTTTGCCAAAGGAAATAGTTTTTGTCATTGCAGCGCTTCATATTTCTTAAGTATGCATAATGAAGCTAATAAAACTGGGTCCAGCTATCTACTTAAGTTGTCTGACTTTAAAATCAGATAGAAATTTTGGGAAGAAGGAGAGAGAACAGTAAACTCAATGTTTATATTAATAATGATAATGACATTACCATTATTTATTATATATCTCATGGTTGTCATGTAGGGAAACGATTCACCATATATGAAGTCACCAATTTTTATATACAATTCTAATTATTATAAGAAAAATTCATTTAACTCATGAGGAAATTGAAACTCAGTCACTTCCGTATGCAAGTTGTTCAAGGTCAAAGTAGAAGCATTAAGATATAAACGTGTATCAAAATGCTAATATTATTTCCAGTATAGTATACTGTATTCACTAAGATATGTGATCTAGCTTAAGCAGTAGATGAAAATCTTCTTTGACTTGCCTTAATATTTCCTTTTAAGCAGAGCCAAAAAATCAGAACCTAATGCTGCAGATATGTATGTGATCTCACAGTCACATGAATTCAGTTCAGTTATCTGCCATTTTCATAAAAATATTTTTACCACTTGAGTGAAGCCAAACAAACATGGATTTCTTCCTAAACATTTTTTTTCACAATGAAAAGAGAGGAAGATTTTTCCCCTGTGAGTGACCAAAGTAAAAGCAAAAACCTAAGCACTTAAAATAAATATCAAATGGGAAAATTCATCCAGGCAGATCAATCCTGTAATTGAGATAAATCAGAAAATGAGAATGAGTATTCCTTTTTCCTTGTCAAACATTTTTGATGAATTCTCAAAAGCATCAGAGGGCCTAATTCCCAATTCAGTTTTTTTTTTCCAAAGAGAATGCTAAGTCATTAAGCATGATGGGAGACTTTTTTATATTGGTGCTTCAAGACCACTAAAAGTAGTTTGCTTCCCTCAACTCAAATTGCCAGCTAATAGAGAATCACATCTCTAAAGGAATCGGGAGAGTGTGGACGGTGTTGCCCAGTTGGAGCTATCCTGAATATTGTTTGAAAGGAGTCAACTTCTGATACAGTCTCTTATGAATGTACTTTCCTCAGGCCTGATAATTTAGCTGGAACTCTATCATTCTAACAAAATACTGTCTGAAGAAGTATGTGGTTTTTTTTTCAACTGGTACCTACTGAATAAAAGTACTGCATCTTGGATGTTTTACTGTCCCCTCCAGGGAATCACAATTCATTTTAGCATTGTAGAGGCTCGGAAGACAGAGTTCTGCAGTAAAGAAACATGTTTAAATTTGCCCAGCTGCTGAACAACTATCATTTAGAAACACAGTGTTGTTGCATTTCCAACAGCATCCTGCAGAGCAGTGGTGCTAGTTGGACACAGTGATGCGTATTCAGATATCTCTTCAAGGAAGGGTGTTCTGTTCATTCCATTAGGGTTTTGCTTTGTATGACTCTACTGCCTCTCCCTTGCATACACAGAAATGATCTCAATAAATATTTTGGACAGTAAACTCCATCTTCAAAATACTTCTAGAGTGTCCAATGTATAAACTTGTTACCAGACGTTGTCCAAGAAAGTAGGAGTTAAGATAAGACTTTGGAGCCAGATCACTAATGACAAGGTTGGTACAGACCCTGTTATTGATGGTATGGAAAGAACAGAGGACTTGCATCCCAAACTGTTCAAGTTCTCACTAATACAGAGCTGGGGTATTAGAGTAGTGAAAAAGAATGCTATGCTTGGTGTGATTCTTATTAGGTTTATGAATAAACTACAGGAAATAGTGACTACATAGATGATAGGATGGGATCGCTGTGGTCAGGTGCCATTAGCAGCCTCTTTGACAAGAATGTGGAGCAGGTACAAGTTACTTCCCATGTGGTCTGGAAGACTCATAGTAGTGAAGGTACCAATGGGAGTACTGTGTGCAACTTACAGCAAGACCAGGTTGGAGTCACCCAGTGAAAGCTTCTTGAGTTTTGAACTGAGCCTGAATCAGTCTCAGTGGAGACTTCTATGCCTTTTGCCAATGCTAGATTGATGAGTCCAAGTATGCTCCCAAACTCTTCTAGGGGATGTCTTTTCAAGAAATAATAAATGACCATGTATATGAAACTTGTCATCATGAGCTAATTTTGGTCAGATACAGAAAGTTGCAAAATGAGGCAGGTCCAGTGTGGAAGTGGCTCTTGAAATTCCTAAGTTAACATAGTTTTTTCCACAGCTGAGATATAGAGAAACTGATAACCCTGATTCTCATGTTAGGAATATGATGCTCCAAAGCACTGTATAGCTTTGGCGACCTGTTTGAAGAAGCAAAATGTTCATGACACATGATACTATCCACAAGACAGTGTATATCAAAAGAGATGCTAAAGACAGAATGGCCTGACTATTATTAATTAGCCATCCAAAGTTGTCCGCCATACCATTTGGACTCAACAAGAGCATGAATGCAATGGGAATAGTCAGAGATATCATTGGCTTCTGTCTGGATGTCTGACCTGGTCATTGCTGCTGCTGCTGCTGAATAGTCCACCTGCCATCAACAGAGACTAACCCTAAGCTCCTGACAGGACAGGATGGCTTGTGTGCTCACTCAGCCAGGCTACCTGGTAAGAAGGTGACTACCTTGGAACTCTCATCTGGCAAGGACCACAGTTCTTTTTGTTTTTAACAGTATCAGAAACATCTTCCAGGTATAGATTTGCTTTTCAGTGGTTTTCAGACGGTCCCTTCTTCCCACAGGGGTTTTGATGTGTAGTGTTACATCAGACCACAAGACTTGCAATAGTGCGAATATTGGAGTAGGCTCCTTTGCACCTGAGACGCATTGGTAGATTACATCCCATTCCATCCAGAGCACATTTGCAGCCAAACAATTGCAAGAGTCTGAATATCAACAGAAATGGTAGCCAATCAAGAGGGAGCTTTCGAATGAATAGTAGAGGAAGGCAAAAGACGAGTATCAGTTCTTGCCTGAGAAAATGCATGCCCAGTGGCAGGAACTCGAGGGTGTCCAACTAATTTCTTCAGAGCTTTTCCCAGAAAGAGAGGCTCACTGGAATCCTGGAGAGGCTGCTCCCTGAGTAGACACAAAGTGGATGTGTAGCATGGAGGGGTTGACTGTGGGAGACACAGAGCTGTACTGCCCAGGTCCCCTTGACCTGGCTGTCGTCACCCTCAAGATCTGCCTCAGCGCAGAAGGCTCCCCATTCCCAGGGGAGCCATATACAGTGAGAGGGGGTAGAAACTAAAGTACACAGGCTGGGGTTAATCCACTGCGTTGCAGGCAGTGCTGATGGCTGTAGTGACCAATGACCTCCCTTAGTTGGACCTGAGTCACTGTGGAGTTCTGCTCCTTTTTTCACAGACACTGGATTGTAGTGATGACCTTCAACTCCAGGCTCCATCCAACCATCTTCAGGAAACCCTGTCAGGAAGTAGCCCTCCATTTTGCACTACTTAGGAAAAGTACTAGAAGATTAGGGCAAATGAATTGTCCCGCTCAATACTTTAAAAATAACAAATATTTTAGAAGTGATTACTGCCGTGTTTATATACAACACCTTTTCCATTAGATTTTTCTCCTAAATATGTCTGATTGTGAATTTGATACATATAGATTAAAGCAAATAAAAAGAAAGACAACGATTTCCTGCCAGGCTTTATTATACCAGGAAGCTGAGAGGAATTTTGTGGCAGTGTGGGGCACCCCGCGCTGATGCTAAGTGGCTTGGAGCCCTTTGAGCCAGTGCAGAAGCAGCCACAAGAGCTGACGCACAGAAGGGAAGCCAGACTCAAAATACTACTAAAATACTACCGATAAGAAAGAACAGTAATCTTAGGCTGGAATTTACAGAACTTTCATAAAAAGGAGGGATTTGAATAGACTTGGCCCCTTCTTCAAAATATCTGTTTCTGTCTAAGAACAAAATATTCAAATCATTACTTGAAAAGTCCCAACATCTGTGGGATTCAGGGCAGGGTTGTGCAGACAGGAAGTGCTAGGAGCTGAACTGCACTCTCCCCTAAATTCTTATATTGAAGCCCTTTTACCTACTATGACTATGGTATTTGGAGACAGGGATTTTATGGAATACTGAAGGCTAAAGGAGTTAGAATGGTGGAGTTCTATTCATAAAACCAGGGGGCCTTGGTGAGAGTGGCAGAGAGAGGTGTCTGTCTCCTCTTGCAGGGACAGGAACAAACTACAAGGCAGAAGATCCTCACCAGTGACCCATTTGGCCCCAGGGCCTTGGATTTCCAACCGGAAGGGTGAGAAAAGACATTCACATTGTTGATGGCAGTATTTCATTATGGCAGCTTGAGCTGAAATTATCCTAAAGGAGAGATGGTCTCTTCCCTATCAGAGTTTATATTTTGCCAGAAACAGAAAATACTGGCAAGTCCCATGTCAACAAGGGAAATGTTCCAAATCCATGTGCTGTGTAGCAGAGAGAGAAGATAATATGCACACATATAGCCCAACTTATTTTAGTTTGATATGCAAACTTTATTTGATTCTATGATATTTTAATTTTATAATCCAGGAAGTACAACACAGGAGGTTGGGCGAGAGACATGAGGGAAGGAAAAATATTTTTCTAGGAAAGACCCTATGGAGGACATACATTTTGATAAAATTCAGAATAATGTAATCTAAATACAATGACACAATTGAAATGAACAGAAGCCACCCTCTCCTCAAACTCAGAGCTGCGACGACATAGAAACAGGGACGTTTTGTGTTCAAGAAGTGTCAGTTTTCTATAAATACAGAGGTTCAGACATTACCAGCAGAATTATTCATTGTGCAATGATTCAAAACAAGAGGAATACACAGGGCCAACTTTAGGACTCAAATCTCAAAAGAGGCCTTTAATGTGTTTTTTCAAAGATGGTTTTGTCCATGCAAAAATAGAAGTGAAATAGAAATAGAAGTGAAGAGCTGAGTAGAAGACAGTGAGAAAAAAAATCCTTCCACTTATTTTCCAGTCACTGAAAATACTAGGCCCGCCAGGCACGGTGCCACTCACCTGTAATCTCATTATGTGAGAATGTTGAAGTGGTCGATCTCAAATTCAAAGCAAGCTAATCTGTGTAGAGACTTAGAAAAACCATATCTCAAAATGAAAAAAAAAAAATGAAGAGAGGTGCAGATGTAGCTCAGGGCAAAGATCTTGTGTTCAATCCCTAGAGAAACACACATAGCTGGGGATTTAGCTCTGTGGTTCTGGTGCCTGCCTTGCAAGTGCAAGGTCTTGAGTTCAATCCCTGGTATCCCTCCCTCCCACAAATGGGGCATCAACTGGCTTGTCTAAACTTTATTTTCTTAGTTCTCTTACATTTAAAATTTGGTAGTAGATGAATATTAATATTTGCTTCTCATTCCAATTATCACCTATTCTCAACACCCTTCAGCATTATGTCCTTACTCTCTACCTACTTAAATATCTGTACCTACTTAATATAATGATATAAACATATCTCTTCTTCAAATCCAACCTGAGGTCCTCACTTTTTCCGTGAGACTGTTTTCTTATTCTTTTAGAAATTTCTAGGGGACTGTGGGTTCCCTGGTTTTTCTTGTTCAGAGTTCAGTGACCATTTTAAAACAAAGATCTCTTTCTTGCCTTCAGTTTGAGGTCATTTGGTCCATTTGTCTTTCATTACTTCCATATTATCCTTGCCCGTTTTTTCCATGTTGTTCTCCTAATGACATACTATCTATATCTTGAATATATACTCCCAGTTTCTGAATCTTCTGTTTCTGTTTGACTCACCATTTCACTTTTTGTCTTCAATAGTGATCATTTCAATAAGTTGGTACACTTATGTATATATCCTCATATTTAATTTCCAACACTTTTTCTTGTCTGTTATTTTGCCATAGCATTCTGAGTTTATGTTATGTGTATGTTTGCTTTCATAATCTCATCAAATCCTCACAAAATAGTTCCTAAGATCTCCTATCACCTCAATCTAGTCTTTCTTTCTTTCTTTCTTTCTTTCTTTCTTTCTTTCTTTCTTTCTTTCTTTCTTTCTTTCTTTCTTTCTTTCTTTCTTTCTTTCTTTCTT
>PVIC010008115.1:0-49068 GCA_004025085.1 Thryonomys swinderianus
ATGAGAGGGTAATCTCCTTTTGACTATTCCTGGGGTTTGGGCCTTCCAAACTATAGTGAGAATGACGGGTACTTTTAGGATTGGAGTTAGCATTAGTGTGTTGTGCATATAACCTGATATTGGGCTTCATTTGTCAGGGAGATTGTGGGATCAGGCCAAGTACTGGGATTTGTGACTCTGTGGGAGTCACACAATTCTGTATTCCACTGTCAAATATATGGCAATAGCCACGATTCTCTTTCTTGATCAACAGGTTTGGAAAGTTCCTGTGTGCTAGTGCTCCATTACCTGCAAACTCTTACCCTTTGGTTTGGCTGCCAGTCAGAATTCAGAAAATTACAAGTTCTAGTGATGTCTTGGAATTCCTGTGCGCTTGTCATTCAACTGTCTTGTCTGTGGCACGCTTCGGAGGAAATATATCCAGCGTGTATGATTGAGTTTGAGTGGGGTTGAGAATGAAAGTTAAAACGGTGTGGTAGGGTTCAAATTGAAATCGAGCATGGTGTCACTGTGGATTTTCTCGAATATTCAGCATCAGTTTGCAAGGAATGATCATGAGTATAGCATGGATTATGATGGGAGCTTGAAGGTTTGTACCTCTCCCTCCTGAATGGAGGCATTGGCTGAATTCAGCATTGTGACTAGCGTTTGGGTTAGGATTTGTGAGAGTGGTACTCTCTTTTTGATTATTCCTGTTGGTTGGGTTTGCCTACTATAGCGAGGATGAAGGGTACCCTTAGGATTGAGTTAGCATTAGTGCGTTGTGCATATAACCTGATATAGGGCTTCATTTGTCAGGGAGATTATGGACTCAGGGCAAGGACTGGGAGTTGTGACTCTATGGTAGTAACGCTGTTCTGTATTCCACTGTCAAATATATGGCAATAGCCATGATTCTCTTTCTTGATCAACAGGTTTGGAAAGGCCATGTGTGCTAAGGCTCAGTTACCAGCAATCTCTTACCCTTTGGTTAGGCTGCCAATCAGAATTCAGAAAACAACAAGTCCAAGTGTTGTTTTGGTGAATCCTGTGCATGTTTCCTGCAGTTCTCTTGTCAGTGGCGCGGATCAGACGAGAATATGAATAGTGTATGATGGAGGTAGTGTGGGGTTGAGAGTGTAATGTTGAAAGGAGGTGTAGGGTTCAGATTGAGATCAAGAATGGTGTCACTGTGGATTTTCTTGCATACTCAGCATCACCTGCCACGGAATGGTGAGGAGTATAGCTTGGATTATGCTGAGAGCTAGTGGCGTTGTACCTCTCCCTCCATAATGGAGGCATTTGCTGAATTCAGCATTGTGGCTAGGTTTACGGCTAAGATCCATGAGAAGTGTACTCTTCTTTTGACTATTCCTGTGGTTGGGGCTTCCCAAACTATAGTGTGGATGACGGGTACTGTCAGGATTTGAGTTAACATTAGTGCGTTTTGCATATTACCTGATGCATGGCTTCATTTTTCAGGGAGATTGTTGGTTCAGGCAAAAAACTGGAAGTTGTGACTCTGTGGGAGGGACACAGTTCTGTTTTTCACTGTCAAATATATGGCAGTAGCCACGATTCTCTTTCTTGATCAGCCGGTTTTTAAATGTCCTTGTGTTATGCCTCATGTACCTGCAGACTCTTGCGTGTGGGTTAGACTGCCAGTCAGAATTCAGAAAACCACAAGTCCAAGTGTTGTTTTGGCGATTCCTGTGCGTGGGTCTTGCAGTTCTCTTGTCAGTGGCGTGGATCAGAGAAGAATATGAATAGTGTATGATGGAGGTAGAGTGTGGGTGAGCATGTAATGTTGAAAGGAGGGCTAGGGTTCAGTTTGAGATCGAGAATGGTGTCACTGTGGATTTCTTTGTGTACTCAGTATCACCTGCCAAGGAATGGTGAAGAGTATATCTTCGATTATGCTTAGAGCTAGTGGGGTTGTACCTCTCCCTCCAGAATGGAGGAATTTGCAGAATTCAGCATTGTGGATAGGGTTAGGTTTAGGATTTCTGAGAGTGGTACTGTCATTTTGACTATTCCTGTGGATTGGGCT
This sequence comes from Thryonomys swinderianus, assembly GCA_004025085.1. NCBI lineage: Eukaryota > Metazoa > Chordata > Mammalia > Rodentia > Thryonomyidae > Thryonomys > Thryonomys swinderianus. Next base: position 2,030 of record PVIC010008115.1, read on the forward strand.
TCTGAAACTATACTGAGGATGAAGGGTTCTGTCAGGATTGGGGTTAGCATTAGTCTCTTTTTGCCAAAACCCTGATAAAGGGCTTCATGTGTCAGGGAGATTGTGGGCTCAAGCCAATGAGTGGGAGGTTTGACTCTGTGGGAGAGACACACTTCTGTATTTCCCTGCCAAATATATGGCAATAGCCATGATTCTCATTCTTGATCAACAGGTTTTGAAATGTCCTGTGTGTTAGGCCTCATGTACTTGCAGGCTCATGCCCTTGAGTTAGGCTGCCCATCAGAATTCAGGAAACCACAACTCCACGTGTTGTTTTGGCGATTGCTGTGCATTTGTCATGCTGTTTTCTTGTCAGTGGCACGGTTCGGAGGAAGAATATGCAGAGTGTATGATGAAGTTAGTGTGGGGTTGAGGGTGTAAGTTTGAAAAGGGGGGTAGGGTTCAGATTGAGATCGAGAATGGTGTCACTGAGGATTTTATTCTGTATTCAGCATCATTTTGCAAAGGAATGTTGAGGAGTATAGCTTGGATTATGCGAAGAGCTAGTGGGGTTGTACCTCTCCCTCCATAATGGAGGCATTTGCTGTATTCAGCATTGTGGCTAGGTTTAGGGTTAGGATTCGTGAGAGGTGTTATTTCCTAGGTGTACTTTACGAGGTGTATTTTATGAGGTGTACTTTAAGAGGTGTACTTTTTTTCCAGAATTTCAGAATTCAGGAAACCACAACTCCAAATGTTGTTTTCGCGATTCCTTTGCATGTGTCCTGCAGTTCTCTTGTGAGTGCCGCGGATGCGACAAGAATATGAATATTGTATGATGGAGGTAGAGTGTGGCTGAGCATGTAATGTTGAAAGGAGGGGTAGCGTTCAGATTGAGATCGAGAATGGTGTCCCTGTGGATTTTCTTGCATACTCAGCATCACCTGCCAAGGAATGGTGAGAAGTATAGCTTGGATTATGCTGAGAGCTACTGTGGTTGTACGTCTCCCTCCAGAATGAAGGAATTTGCTGAATTCTGCATTGTGGATGGGGTTAGGTTTAGGATTCCTGAGAAGTGTACTGTCCTTTTGACTAATCCTGTGGTTTGGGCTTCCCAAACAATAGTGGCAATGAAGGGAACTGTCAGGATTGGAGGTAACATTAGTGCGTTGTGCATATAACCTGATATAGGACTTCATTTTTCAAGGAGATGGTGGGCTCAGGTCAAGGACTGGGAGTTGTGACTATGTGGGAGGGACACAGTTCTGTATTTCACTGTCAAATATATGGCAATAGCCATGATTCTCTTTCTTGATCAACAGGTTTGGAAATGTCCTTTGTTTTATGCCTCAGGTACCTGCACACTCTTGCCCATGGATTAGACTGCAAGGCAGAATTCAGAAAACCAGAAGTCGACGTCATCTTCAGGAAATTCCGTGAGTTTGGCATGCAGTTTTCTTGTCAGTGGCACAGATCGCAGGAAATGTATGCAGTGTGTATGTTGGAGTTTGCATGAGTTTCAGAGTATAAGGTTTAAAGGCGTGCTAGGGTTCAGATTGATATCGAGCATGGTGTCACTGTGGATTTTCTTGCATATTCGGCATCAGTTTGCCAAGGGATGGTCATGAATATAGCTGGGTTATGATGTGAACTTGAGTGGTTGTACCACTCCCTGCAGAAGGAAGCATTTGCTGAATTCACCATTGTGGCTAGGGTTAGGGTTATGATTCATGAGAGGGGTAATCTCCTTTTGACTATTCCTGGGGTTTGGGCTTTCCAAACTCTAGTGAGGTTGAAGAGTACTATCACGATTCGAGTAAGCATTAGTGTGTTGTGCATATAACCTGATATAGGACTTCATTTGTCAGGGAGATTGTGGGCTCAGGCCAAGGACTGGGAGTTGTGACTCTGTGGTAGTGACACAGTTCTGTATTCCACGGTCAAATATATGGCAATAGCCACGATTCTCTTTCTTGATCAACAGGTTTGGAACGGTCCTGTGTGCTAGGGCTCATGTACCTGCAAAGTCTTACCCTGTGTTTATGCTGCCAGTCAGAATTCAGAAAATAACAAGTCCAAGTGATGTTTTGGCAATTCCTGTGCGATTTTCATGCAATTGTCTTGTCTGTGGCACACTTCGGAGGAAATATATGCAGCGTGTATGATTGAGTTTGAGTTGGGTTGAGAATGAAATGTTCAAAGGCGTGGTAGGGTTCAGATTGGGATCGAGCATGGTGTCACTGTGGATTTTCTTGAATATTCAGCATCAGTTTGCAAGGAATGATCATGAGTATAACATGGATTATGATGAGAGCTTGAGGAGTAGTTCCTCTCCCTCCATAATTGAGGCATTTGCTGAATTCAGCATTGTGACTAGGGTTCGTGTTAGGATTTCTGAGAGCGGTACTCTCCTTTTGACTATTCCTGTCATTTGTGCTTCCCAAATTATAGTGAGGATGAAGGGTACTCTCAGGATTGGAGTTAGCATTAGTGCGTTGTGCATATAACCTGATATAGGGCTTCATTTGTCAGGGAGATTGTGGGCTCAGGCCAAGGACTGGGAGTTGTGACTCTGTGGGAGTGACACAGTTCTGTATGCCACTGTCAAATATATGGAAATATCCACGATTCTCTTTCTTGATCAACGGGTTTGAAACGTCCTGTGTGCTAGGGCTCAGTTACCTGCAAACTCTTACACTTTGGTTAGTCTGCCAGTCAGAATTCAGAAAATAACAAATCCAAGTGATGTTTTGGCAATTCCTGTGTGCTTGTCATCCAATTGTCTTGTCTGTGGCACGCTTCGGAGGAAATATATGCATCGTGTATGATTGAGTTTGAGTGGGGTGTAGAATGAAACGGTTAAACACGTGGTAGGTTTCAGATTGAGATCGAGCATGGTGTCACTGTGTATTTTCTTGAATATCCAGCATCAGTTTGCAAGGAATGATCATGAGTATAGCTTGGATTATGATGAGAGCTTGAGGGGTTGTTCCTCTCCCTCCATAATGGAGGCATTTGCTGAATTCAGCATGTGACTACGGTTCGGGTTAGGATTTGTGAGAGCGGTACTCTCATTGTGATTATTCCTGTCATTTGGGCTTCCCAAATTATAGTGAGGATGAAGGGTCCTGTCAGGATTGGAGTTAGCATTAGTGCGTTTTGCATATAACCTGATATAGGGCTTCATTTCCAGGGAGATTGTGGAAACAGGCCAAGGACTGGGAGTTGTGACTCTGTGGCAGTGACACTGTTCTGTACTCCAATGTCAAATATATGGCAATAGCCATGATTCTCTTTCTTGATCAACAGGTTTGGAAAGGCCATGTGTGCTAGGGCTCAGTTACCTGCAAACTCTTACACTTTGGTTAGGCTGCCAGTCAAAATTCAGAAAACAACAAGTCCAAGTGTTGTTTTGCCGAATTCTGTGCATGTTTCCTGCAGTTCTCTTGTCAGTGGCGCGGATCAGACGAGAATATGAATAGTGTATGATGGAGGTAGAGTGGTGTTGAGCGTGTAATGTTGAAAGGAGGGGGAAGGGTTCAGATTGAGATTGAGAATGGTGTCACTGTGGATTTTCTTGTGTACTCAGCATCACCTGCCAATAAATGGTGAGGAGTATAGCTTGGATTATGCTGAGAGCTAGTGGGGTTGTACCTCTCCCTCCATAATGGAGGCATTTGCTGAATTCAGCATTGTGGCCAGGTTTAGGGTTAGGATTCGTGAGAAGTGTACTCTCCTTTTGACTATTCTTGTGGTTGGGGCTTCCCAAAGTATAGTGAGGATGAAGGGTACGGTCAGGAATGGAGTTAACATTAGTGCATTTTGCATATAACCAGATACATGGCTTCATTTTTCTGGGAGATTGTTGGCTCAGGCCAAGAACTGGGACTAGTGACTCTCTGGGAGGGACACAGTTCTGTATTTCACTGTCAAATATATGGCAATAGCCACGATTCTCTTTCTTGATCAACAGGTTTGGAAATGTCCTGTGTGTTATGCCTCAGGTACCTGCAGAATCTTGTCCGTGGGTTAGACTGCCAGTCAGAATTCAGAAAACCACAAGTCCAAGTGTTGTTTTGGCGATTCCTGTGCGTGTGTCCTGCAGTTCTCTTGTCAGTGGCACGGATCAGACGAGAATATCAATAGTATATGATGGAGGTAGTGTGGGGTTGAGAGTGTCATGTTCAAAGGAGGGGTAGGGTTCAGATTAAGATCAAGAATAGGGTGACTGTGGATTTTCTTGCGTACTCAGCATCACCTGCCAAGGAAAGGTGAGGAGTTTAGCTTGGATTATGCTGAGAGCTAGTGGTTTTGTACATCTCCCTCCAAAATGAAGGAATTTTCTGAATTCTGCATTGTGGATGGGGTTAGGGTTAGGATTCCTGAGAAGTGTACTGGCCTTTTGAATATTCCTGTGGTTTGGGCTTCCCAAACTATAGTGAGGATGAAGGGTACTGTCAGGATTGGAGTTAAAATTAGTGCGTTGTGCATATAACCTGATATAGGGCTTCATTTTTCAAGGAGATGGTGGGCTCAGGCCAAGTACTGGGAGTTGTGGCTCTGTGGGAGGGATACAGTTTTGTATTTCACTGTCAAATATTTTTGAGTAGCCATGATTCTATTTCTTGATCAACAGGTTTGGAAATGTCCTTTTTATTATGCCTCAGGTACCTGCACACTCCTGCCCGTGGGTTAGACTGCCAGGCAGAATTCAGAAAACCACAAGTCCACGTCATCTTTTGGAAATTCCTGTGAGTTTAGCATGCAGTTGTCTTGTCAGTGGCACAGATCGGAGGAAACGTATGCAGCGTGTATGATGGAGTTTGCATGAGTTTGAGTGTGTAAGGTTTAAAGGCATGCTAGGTTTCAGTTTGAGATCTAGCATGGTATCACTGTGGATTTTCTCACGCATTCAGCCTCAGTTTGCCAAGGAATGGTCATGAATATAGCTTGGGTTATGAGGATAGCTTGAGTGGTTGTGAGGCTCCTTCCAGAATGGAGGCATTTCCTGAATTCAGCATTGTGGCTAGGGTTAGGGTTAGGATTCATGAGAGGGGTAATCTCCTTTGACTATTCCTGGGGTTTGGGCTTTCCAACCTATAGTGAAGATGAAGGGTACTGTCAGGATTGGAGTTAGCATTAATGCGTTGTGCATATAACCTTATATAGGGCTTCATTTTTCAGGGAGATTGTGGGCTCAGGCCAATTACTGGGAGTTGTGACTCTGTGGCAGTGACACTGTTCTGTACTCCAATGTCAAATATATGGCAATAGCCATGATTCTCTTTCTTGATCAACAGGTTTGGAAAGGCCATGTGTGCTAGGGCTTAGTTCCCTGCAAGCTCTTACCCTTTGGTTAGGCTGCCAGTCTGAATTCAGAAAACAACAAGTCCAAGTGTTGTTTTGGCGATTCCTGTGCACGTTTCCTCTAGTTCTCTTGTCAGTGGCGTGGATCAGACGAGAATATATATAGTGTATGATGGAGGTAGTGTGGGGTTGAGCGTGTAATGTTGAAAGGAGGGGGTAGGGTTCAGATTGAGATTGAGAATGGTGTCACTGTGGATTTTCTTGTGTACTCAACATCACCTGCCAAGGAATGGTGAGGAGTATAGCTTGGATTATGCTGAGAGCTAGTGGTGTTGTACCTCTCCCTCCATAATGGAGGCATTTGCTGAATTCACCATTGTGGCTAGGTTTAGGGTTAGGATTCGTGAGAGGTGTACTCTACTTTTGACTATTCCTGTGGTTAGGGCTTCCCAAACTATAGTGAGGATGAAGGGTATTGTCAGGATTGGAGTTAACATTAGTGCGTTTTGCATATTACCTGATGCATGGCTTCATTTTTCAGGGAGATGGTTGGCTCAGGTCAAGAACTGCGAGTTGTGACTCTGTGGGAGGGACACAGTTCTGTTTTTCACTGTCAAATATATGGCAAGAGCCATGACTCTCTTTCTTAATCAAAAGGTTTGGAAATGTCCTGTGTGTTATGCCTGAGATACTTGCAATCTCTTGTGTGTGGGTTAGACTGCCAGTCAGAATTCAGAAAACCACAAGTCCAAGTGTTTTTTTGGCAATTCTTGTGCATGTGTCTTGCAGTTCTATTGTCAGTGGCACGGATCAGAGAAGAATATGAATAGTGTATGATGGAGGTAGAGTGGGGTTGAGCATGTAATGTTGAAAGGAGGGCTAGGGTACAGATTGAGATCGAGAATGGTTTCACTGGGGATTTTCTTGCGAACTCAGCATCACCTGCCAAGGAATGGTGAGGAGTATAGCTTGGATTATGCTGAGAGCTAGTGGGGTAGTACCTCTCCCTCCAGAATGGAGGAATTTGCAGAATTCAGCATTGTGGATAGAGTTAGGTTTAGGATTCCTGAGAGTGGTACTGTCATTTTGACTATTCCTGTGGATTGGGCTTCTGAAACTCTAGTGAGGATGAAGGGTACTGTCAGGATTGGCGTTAGCATTAATTTATTGTGCATATACCCTGATATAAGGCTTCTTGTGTCAGGGCGGTTGTTGGCTCAGGACATGGACTGGGAGTTGTGACTCTGTGAGAGTAACACACTTCTCTATTTCACTGCAAAATATATGGTAACAGGTACAATTCTCTTTTTTGATCAACGGGCTTTGAATTGTCCTGTATGTAAGGCATCAGGTACCTGCAGTCTGTGGCACTTGGGTTAGGCTGCCACTCAGAATTCAGAAAAACACAAGCCCTCATGTTTTTTTGGCAATTCCTGTGCATTTGTCATGCAGTTGTCTTGTCAGTGGCATGGTTCAGAGGAAGAATATGCAGAGTGTATGATGGAGGCAGAGTGGGGTTGAGAGTGTAAGTTTGAAAGGTGTTTAGGGTTCAGATTGAGATCAAGAATTTTGTCACTGTGTATTTTCTTGCGTATTCATCATCATTTTGCCGAGGAATGGTGAGGAATATAGCTCAGGTTATGCTGAGAGCTAGTGGGGTTGTACCCCTCCCTCCAGAATGGAGGCATTTGCTGAATTCAGCATTGTGGCTAGGGTTAGGATTAGTATTTCTGTGTTTGGTACTGTCATTTAGACTATTCCTGTGGATTTGGCTTCCCAAACTCTAGTGAGGATGAAGGGATCTGTCAGGATTGGAGTTAGCATTAGTGTGTTTTGCATATACCCTGATATAGGGCTTCAAGGGTCAGGGAGATTGTGGGCTCTGGCCAAGGACTCGGAGTTGTGATTCTGTGGGAGTGATGGACATCTGTATTTCCATGCCTAATATATGGTAATAGCCACGATTCTCTTTCGTGATCAACCGGTTTTGAAATATACTTTGTGTTAAGTCTCAGGTACTGGCAGGCTCTTTCCCTTGGCATGGACTGACAGTCAGAAATCAGAAAAGCACAAGTCCAAATGTTTTGGCGATTCCTTTGCATTTCTCAGGCAGTTGTGTTGTCAGTGGCTTGTTTTGGACAAAGAATATGCAGAGTGTATGATGGAGGTAGAGTAGGGTTGAGAGTGTGAGGTTGAAAGGGGGGTACCTTTCAGATTGACATTGAGAATGGTATCATTGTGGATATTCTGGTGTATTTAGCATTAGTTTGCCAAGGACTGGTGAGCAGTATAGCTCGGATTATGCTGAGTGCTACATGGGTTGTATCTCTCCCTCCAGAATGGAGACATTTGCTGAATTCAGCATTGTAGTTCGGGTTAGGGTTACTATTCATGAGAATGGTACTGTCATTTTTACTATTCCTGTGAATTGGGCTTACCTAACTATCGTGAGCATGAGGGGTACTGTCAGCATTGGAGTTAGCATTAGTGTGTTGTGCATATACCCTCGTATAGGCTTCATGCATCAGTGAGATTGTGGGCTTAGGCCAAGGACTCGGAGTTTTGACTCTGTGGGAGTGATACACATCTGTATTTCAGTGCAAATATATGGTAAGAGCCACGATTCTCTTTCCTGCTCTACATGTTTAGAAATGTCCTGTGTGTTAGGCCTCAGGACCCTGCAGGATCTTTCTCTTTGCTTAGCCTGCCAGGCAGAATTCAGAAAAAAAAAAAAAACAAAAAACAAAAAAAAAACAAACAAGTCCAATGTTGTTTTTGGCGATTGCTGTGCATTTTTCATACCATTGTCTTGTCAGTGTCTCGGTTCGTTTGAAGAATATTCAGAATGTATGCTGGAAGTAGAGTGGGGTGGAGAGTGTAATGTTTAAAGGCGGGATACATTTCAGATTCACATAGAGAATGGTATCAACCTCTCTTCTCTTGCATATTCAGCATCAGTTTGCCAAGGAATGGTGAGCAGGATGGCTCGGATTACACGGAGAGTTAGTGGATTTGTAACTCTTCCTTCAGTATGGAGCCAATTCCTGAATTTAGCATTGTGGCTATTGTTAGGGTTAGAATTCGTGAGAATGCTACTATCCTTTTGACTATTCCTGTGGATTGGGATTCCCAAACTGTAGTGAGGATCAAGAGTACTGCCATGATTGGAGCTAGCATTAGTGTGTGGTTCATATACCCTGTTATAGGGCTTCATGTGTCAGGGAAATTGTGTGCTCAGGCCAAGGACTGGGAGTTGTGACTCTGTGGGTGTGATATACTTCTGTATTTCAATGCAAAATATATGGTAATAGCCACGATACTCTTTCTTGATCAGCAGGTTTTGTAATGTCCTCTGTGTTACGCCTCAGGTATGTGCAAGCTCTTGCCCTTGGATTAGCCTGCCATTCAGAATTCAGAAAATGACAAGTCCTAGTGTTGTTTCTGGGATTCCAGCGCAATTGTCACGGAGATTTCTTGTCAGTCATATGGTTTGGAGGAAGAATATGCAGAGTGTATCATGGAGGTAGAGTGGGGTTGAGGGTTGAAGGTTGAAAGGCGGGTAGTGTTCAGGTTGAGATCGAGACTGGTGTCACTGTGGATTTTCTTGCCTATTCAGCATCAGTTGGCCAAGGAATGGTGAGCAGTATAGCTCGGATAATGCTGAGAGCTACTGGGGTTGTACCTCTCCCTCCAGAATGGAGGCTTTTGCTGAACTCAGCTTTGTGCGAGATTTAGGGATAAGATTCGTGAGAGTGGTACTGTCATTTTGACTATTCCTGTGGATCGGGCTTCTGAAACTATAGTGAGGATGAAGGGTACTGTCAGGATTGGAGTTAGCATTAGTTTATTGTGCATATACCCTGATATAGGGCTTCACGTGTCATGGACATTGAAGGCTCAACCAAGGACGGGGAGTTGTTACACTGTGGGAATGATACACTTCTGAATTTCACTGCCAAATATATGCTAAGAGCCACGATTCTCTTTCTTGATCCACAGGTTTTGAAATGTCCTGTGCGTTAGGCCTCAGGTACCAGCAGGCTCTTTCACTTTGCTTAGGTTGCCAATCAGAAATCAGAAAAACACAACTCCAAGTGTTGTTTGGGCCATTCCTGTGCATTTCTCATGCCGTTGTGTTTTCAGTGGCTCAGATCCGAAGAAGAACATGCAGAATGTATCATGGAGGTAGAGTTGGGTTGAGAGTGTAAGGTTGAAAGGTGGGATACCTCTCAGATTGACAATGAGAATGGTATCACTGTGGATTTTCTTGCGTATTCAGCAACAGTTTGCCAAGGGCTGGTGAGCAGTATAGGTCGGACCACATTGAGAACTACTGGGTTTGTACCTCTCCTGACAGCATGGAGGCTTTTGCTGAATTCAGCATTGTGGTTAGGTTTAGGGTTAGAATTCGTGAGAATTGTACTATCCTTTTGACTATTCCTGTGGATTGTGCTTCCGAAACTATAGTGAGCATGGAGGGTACTGTCAGCATAATAGTTAGCTTAGTTCATTGTGCATATACCGCCATATAGGGCTTCATGCTTCAGGGAGATTGTGGGATCTTGCCAAGGACTGGGAATTGTGACTCTGTGGGAGTGATACACTTCTGTATTTCACTGGTAAATATATGGTAATAGCCACAGTTCTCTTTCATGATCAACAGGTTTTTCAAATGTCGTGTGCTTTAAGCCTCAGGTTCCTGTAGGCTCTTGCCCGTAGCTTAGCGTGCCAGTCAGAATTCAGAAAAAAAAAATCAAAGGGTTGTTTTGGTGTTTCCTGTGCATTTTTCATGCAGTTGTCTTGTCAGTAGCTCGGTTAGGAGAAATAATATGGAGAGTGTATGATGGAGGTAGAGTGGGGTTGAGAGCGTAGGGATGAAAGGTGGGGTACCTTTCAGATTGACATTTAGAATGGTATCACTCTGGATTTTCTTGCGTATTCAGCATCCGTTTGCCAAGGAATGGTGAACAGTGTAGCTGGGATTATGCTGAGAGCTACTTGGGTTGTACCTCTCCCTCCAGAATGGAGGTATTTGCTGAAGTCAGCATTCTGCCTAGGGTTAGCGATAGGATTCGTGAGAGGATTATTGTGATTTTCACTATTCCTGTGGGTTGGGCTTCCCAAACTATAGTGAGAATGAAAGGTACCGTCAGATTTTGAGTTAGGTTTAATGCATTGTGCATATACCCTGATATAGGGCTTCCTGTGTCAGGGCGGTTGTTGGCTCAGGACATGGACTGGGAGTTGTGACTCTGTGGGAGTAATGCACTTCTCTATTTCACTGCAAAATATATGGCAACAGCCACGATTCTCTTTCTTGATCGACGGGCTTTGAAATGTCCTGTGTGTAAGGCCTCAGGTACCTGCAGTCTGTGGCACCTGGGTTAGGCTGCCACTCCGAATTCAGAAAAACACAAGCCCTCATGTTTTTTTGGCAATTCCTGTGCATTTGTCATGCAGTTGTCTTGTCAGTGGCAAGGTTCAGAGGAAAAATATGCAGAGTGTATGATGGAGGCAGAGTGGGGTTGAGAGTGTAAGTTTGAAAGGTGGGTTAGGGTTCAGATTGAGATCAAGAATTTTGTCACTGTGTATTTTCTTGCGTATTCATCATCAGTTTGCCGAGGAATGGTGAGGAATATAGCTCAGGTTATGCTGAGAGCTAGTGGGGTTGTACCCTCCCTCCAGAGTGGAGGCATTTGCTGAACTCAGCATTGTGGCTAGGGTTAGGATTAGTATTTCTGAGTTTCGTACAATCATTTAGTACTATTCCTGTGGATTCGGGTTCCCAAACTCTAATAGGATGAAGGGATCTGTCAGGATTGGAGTTAGCGTTAGTGTGTTTTGCATATACCCTGATATAGGGCTTCAAGTGTCAGGGAGATTGTGGGCTCTGGCCAAGGACTCGGAGTTGTGATTCTGTGGAAGTGATGGACTTCTGCATTTCCATGCCTAATATATGGTAATAGCCACGATTCTCTTTCGTGATCAACAGGTTTTGAAATGTCCTGTGTGTTAAATCTCAGGTACTGGCAGGCTCTTTCCCTTGGCGTGGACTGACAGTCAGAAATCAGAAAAACACAAGTCCAAATGTTTTGGCGATTCCTTTGCATTTCTCAGGCAGCTGTGTTGTCAGTGGCTTGTTTTGGACAAAGAATATGCAGAGTGTATGATGGAGGTAGAGTAGGGTTGAGAGTGTGAGTTTGAAAGGGTGGTACCTTTCAGAATGACATTGAGAATGGTATCACTGTGGATATTCTTGCGTATTCAGCAGCAGTTTGCCAAGGACTGGTGAGCAGTATAGCTCGGATTATGCTGAGTGCTACATGGGTTGTACCTCTCCCTGTAGAATGGAGACATTTGCTGAATTCAGCATTGTAGTTCGGGTTAGGGTTACTATTCATGAGAATGGTACTGTCATTTTTACTATTCCTGTGAATTGGGCTTCCCAAACTATCGTGAGCATGAAGGGTACTGTCAGGATTGCATTTAGCATTAGTGTGTTGGGCATATACCCTCATATAGGCATCATGTGTCAGTGAGATTGTGGGCTCATGCCAAGGACTCGGAGGTTAGACTCTGTGGGAGTGATACACAACTGTATTTCGCTGGCAAATATATGGTAATAGCCACGATTCTCTTTCGTGCTCAACATGTTTTGAAATGTCCTGTGTGTTAGGCCTCAGGACCCTGCAGGATCTTTCTCTTTGCTTAGCCTGCCAGGCAGAATTCAGAAAAAAAAAAAGTCCAATGTTGTTTTTGGCGATTCCTGTGCAATTTTCATACCGTTGTCTTGTCAGTGTCTCGGTTCGTTTGCAGAATATTCAAAATGTATGATGGAGGTAGAGTGGGGTGGAGAGTGTAATGTTTAAAAGAGGGATACATTTCACATTCACATAGAGAATGGTATCACCCTCTATTTTCTTGCGTATTTAGCATCAGTTTGCAACGGAATGGTGAGCAGGATGGCTCAGTTTAGGCGGAGAGTTAGTGGATTTGTAACTTTTCCTTCAGGATGGAGCCAAATCCTGAATTTAGCATTGTGGCTATAGTTAGGGTTAGAATTCGTGAGAAAGCTACTATCCTTTTGACAATTCCTGTGGATTGGGATTCCCAAACTGAAGTGAGGATGAAGTGTACTGCTATGATTGGAGCTAGCATTAGTGTGTGGTGCATATACCCTGTTATAGGGCTTCATGTGTCAGGGAAATTGTGTGCTCAGGCCAAGGACTGGGAGTTGTGACTCTGTGGGTGTGATATACTTCTGTATTTCAATGCAAAATATATGGTAATAGCCACGATACTGTTTCTTGATCAGCAGGTTTTGAAATGTCCTGTGTGTGAGGCCTCAGTTACGTGCAAGCTCTTGCCCTTGGTTTAGCCTGCCAGTCAGAATTCAGAAAATCACAAGTCCTAGTGTTGTTTCTGAGGTTGCAGGTCATTTGTCACGGAGATTTCTTGTCAGTCGTATGGTTTGGAGGAAGAATATGCAGAGTGTATCATGGAGGTAGAGTGGGGTTGATGGTTGAAGGTTGAAAGGTGGGGTAGTGTTCAGGTTGAGATCGAGACTGGTGTCACTGTGGATTTTCTTGCCTATTCAGCATCAGTTGGCCAAGGAATGGTGAGCAGTATAGCTCGGATAATGCTGAGAGCTACTGGGGTTGTACCTCTCCCTCCAGAATGGAGGCTTTTGCTGAACTCAGCATTGTGCGAGATTTAGGGATAAGATTCGTGAGAGTGGTACTGTCATTTTGACTATTCCTGTGGATTGGGCTTCCGAAACTATAGTGAGGATGAAGGGTACTGTCAGGATTGGAGTTATCATTAGTTTATTGTGCATATACCCTGATATAGGGATTCACGTGTCATGGACATTGTGGGCTCAACCAAGGACGGGGAGTTGTTACACTGTGGGAATGATACACTTCTGAATTTCACTGCCAAATATATGCTAAGAGCCACGATTCTCTTTCTTGATCCACAGGTTTTGAAATGTCCTGTGCGTTAGGCCTCAGGTACCAGCAGGCTCTTTTACTTTGCTTAGGTTGCCAATCAGAAATCAGAAAAACAACTCCAAGTGTTGTTTTGGCAATTCCTGTGCATTTCTCATGCCGTTGTGTTTTCAATGACTCGGACACGAAGAAGAACATGCAGAATGTATCATGGAGGTAGAGTTGGGTTGAGTGTGTAAGTTTGAAAGGTGGGATACCTCTCAGATTGACAATGAGAATGGTATCACTGTGGATTTTCTTGCGTATTCAGCATCAGATTGCCAAGGACTGGTGAGCAGTATAGGTCGGACCACATTGAGAACTACTGGGTTTGTACCTCTCCTGACAGCATGGAGGCTTTTGCTGAATTCAGCATTGTGGTTAGGTTTAGGGTTAGAATTCGTGAGAATTGTACTATCCTTTTGACTATTCCTGTGGATTGTGCTTCCGAAACTATAGTGAGCATGGAGGGTACTGTCAGCATTATAGTTAGCTTTAGTTCATTGTGCATATACCGCCTTATAGGGCTTCATGCGTCAGAGAGATTGTGGGATCTTGCCAAGGACTGGGAATTGTGACTCTGTGGGAATGATACACTTCTGTATTTTACTGGTAAATATATGGTAATAGCCACAGTTCTCTTTCTTGATCAACAGGTTTTAAATGTCGTGTGCGTCAAGCCACAGGTTCCTGTAGGCTCTTGCCCTTAGCTTTGCCTGCCAGTCAGAATTCAGAAAAAAAAAAATCAAAGGGTTGTTTTGGTGTTTCCTGTGCATTATTCATGCAGTTGTCTTGTCAGTAGCTCGGTTAGGAGAAATAATATGGAGAGTGTATGATGGAGGTAGAGTGGGGTTGAGAGCGTAGGGATGAAAGGTGGTGTACCTTTCAGATTGGCATTTAGAATGGTATCACGCTGGATTTTCTTGCGTATTCAGCATCCGTTTGCCAAGGAATGGTGAACAGTGTAGCTGGGATTATGCTGAGAGCTACTTGGGTTGTACCTCTCCTTCCAGAATGGAGGTACTTGCTGAATTCAGCATTCTGGCTAGGGTTAGCGATAGGATTCGTGAGAGGATTATTGTGATTTTCACTATTCCTGTGGGTTGGGCTTCCCAAACTATAGTGAGAATCAAAGGTACTGTCAGATTTTGAGTTAGGTTTAATGCATTGTGCATATACCCTGATATAGGGCTTCCTGTGTCAGGGCAGTTGTTGGCTCAGGATATGGACTGGGAGTTGTGACTCTGTGGGAGTAATGCACTTCTCTATTTCACTGCAAAATATATGGTAACAGCCACGATTCTCTTTCTTGATCAATGGGCTTTGAAATGTCCTGTGTGTAAGGCCTCAGGTACCTGCAGTCTGTGGCATTTGGGTTAGGCTGCCACTCAGAATTCAGAAAAACACAAGCCAACATGTTTTCTTGGCAATTTCTGTGCATTTGTCATGCAGTTGTCTTGTCAGTGGCATGGTTCACAGGAAGAATGTGCAGAGTGTATAATGGAGGCAGAGTGGGGTTGAGAGTGAAAGTTGGAAAGGTGGGTTAGGGTTCAGATTGAGATCAAGAATTTTGTCACTGTGTGTTTTCCTGCGTATTCATCATCAGTTTGCCGAGGAATGGTGAGGAATATAGCTCAGGTTATGCTGAGAGCTAGTGGGGTTGTACCCTCCCTCCAGAATGGAGGCATTTGCTGAATTCAGCATTGTTGTTAGGGTTAGGATTAGTATTTCTGAGTTTGGTACTATCATTTAGTACTATTCCTGTGGATTCGGCTTCCCAAACTCTAATAGGATGAAGGGATCTGTCAGGATTGGAGTTAGCATTAGTGTGTTTTGCATATACCCTGATATAGGGCTTCAAGGGTCAGGGAGATTGTGGGCTCTGGCCAAGGACTCGGAGTTGTGATTCTGTGGGAGTGATAGACTTCTGTATTTCCATGCCTAATATATGGCAATAGCCACGATTCTCTTTCGTGATCAACAGGTTTTGAAATGTCCTGTGTGTTAAATCTCAGGTACTGGCAGGCTCTTTCCCTTGGCGTGGACTGACAGTCAGAAATCAGAAAAGCACAAGTCCAAATGTTTTGGCAATTCCTTTGCATTTCTCAGGCAGTTGTGTTGTCAGTGGCTTGTTTTGGACAAAGAATATGCAGAGTGTATGATGGAGGTAGAGTAGGGTTGAGAGTGTGAGGTTGAAAGGGGGGTACCTTTCAGATTGACATTGAGAATGGTATCACTGTGGATATTCTTGCGTATTCAGCAGCAGTTTGCCAAGGACTGGTGAGCAGTATAGCTCGGATTATGCTGAGTGCTACATGGGTTGTACCTCTCCCTGCAGAATGGAGACATTTGCTGAATTCAGCATTGTAGTTCGGGTTAGGGTTACTATTCATGAGAATGGTACTGCCATTTTTACTATTCCTGTGAATCGGGCTTCCCAAACTATCGTGAGCATGAAGGGTACTGTCAGGATTGCAGTTAGCATTAGTGTGTTGTGCATATACCCCCATATAGGCATCATGTGTCAGTGAGATTGTGGGCTCAGGCCAAAGACTCGGAGGTTTGACTCTGTGGGAGTGATACACATCTGTATTTCGCTGGCAAATATATGGTAATAGCCACGATTCTCTTTCGTGCTCAACATGTTTTGAAATGTCCTGTGTGTTAGGCCTCAGGACCCTGCAGGATCTTTCTCTTCGCTTAGCCTGCCAGGCAGAATTCAGAAAAAAAAAAAAAAAAAAAAAAACAAGTCCAATGTTGTTTTTGGCGATTCCTGTGCAATTTTCATACCGTTGTCTTGTCAGTGTCTCGGTTCGTTTGCAGAATATTCAAAATGTATGATGCAGGTAGAGTGGGGTGGAGAGTGTAATGTTTAAAAGCGGGATACATTTCAGATTCACATAGAGAATGGTATCACCCTCTATTTTCTTGCGTATTCAGCATCAGTTTGCCAAGGAATGGTGAGCAGGATGGCTCGGTTTATGCAGAGAGTTACTGGATTTGTAACTCTTCCTTCAGGATGGAGCCAATTCCTGAATTTAGCATTGTGGCTATTGTTAGGGTTAGAATTCGTGAGAATGCTACTATCCTTTTGACAATTCCTGTGGATTGGGATTCCCAAACTGAAGTGAGGATGAAGTGTACTGCCATGATTGGAGCTAGCATTAGTGTGTGGTTCATATACCCTGTTATAGGGCTTCATGTGTCAGGGAAATTGTGTGCTCAGGCCAAGGACTGGGAGTTGTGACTCTGTGGGTGTGATATACTTCTGTATTTCAACGCAAAATATATGGTAATAGCCACGATACTGTTTCTTGATCAGCAGGTTTTGAAATGTCCTGTGTGTTAGGCCTCAGTTACATGCAAGCTCTTGCCCTTGGATTAGCCTGCCAGTCAGAATTCAGAAAATCACAAGTCCTAGTGTTGTTTCTGAGATTGCAGGGCATTTGTCACTGAGATTTCTTGTCAGTCGTATGGTTTGGAGGAAGAATATGCAGAGTGTATCATGGAGGTAGAGTGGGGTTGATGGTTGAAGGTTGAAAGGCGGGTAGTGTTAAGGTTGAGATCGAGACTGGTGTCACTGTGGATTTTCTTGCCTATTCAGCATCAGTTGGCCAAGGAATGGTGAGCAGTATAGCTCGGATAATGCTGAGAGCTACTGGGGTTGTACCTCTCCCTCCAGAATGGAGGCTTTTGCTGAACTCAGCATTGTGCGAGATTTAGGGATAAGATTCGTGAGAGTGGTACTGTCATATTGACTATTCCTGTGGATTGGGCTTCCGAAACTATAGTGAGGATGAAGGGTACTGTCAGGATTGGAGTTATCATTAGTTTATTGTGCATAGACCCTGATATAGGGCTTCATGTGTCATGGACATTGTGGGCGCAACCAAGAACGGGGAGTTGTTACACTGTGGGAATGATACACTTCTGAATTTCACTGCCAAATATATGCTAAGAGCCACGATTCTCTTTCTTGATCCACAGGTTTTGAAATGTCCTGTGCGTTAGGCCTCAGGTACCAGCAGGCTCTTTCACTTTGCTTAGGTTGCCAATCAGAAATCAGAAAAACAACTCCAAGTGTTGTTTTGGCAATTCCTGTGCATTTCTCATGCCGTTGTGTTTTCAGTGGCTCGGACCCAAAGAAGAACATGCAGAATGTATCATGGAGGTAGAGTTGGGTTGAGAGTGTAAGGTTGAAAGGTGGGATACCTCTCAGATTGACAATGAGAATGGTATCACTGTGGATTTTCTTGCGTATTCAGCATCAGATTGCCAAGGACTGGTGAGCAGTATAGCTTGGACCACATTGAGAACTACTGGGTTTGTACCTCTCCTGACAGCATGGAAGCTTTTGCTGAATTCAGCATTGTGGTTAGGTTTAGGGTTAGAATTCGTGAGAATTGTACTATCCTTTTGACTATTCCTGTGGATTGTGCTTCCGAAACTATAGTGAGCATGGAGGGTACTGTCAGCATTACAGTTAGCTTTAGTTCATTGTGCATATACCACCATATAAGGCTTCCTGCGTCAGTGAGATTGTGGGATCTTGCCAAGGACTGGGAATTGTGACTCTGTGGGCATGTTACACTTCTGTATTTCACTGGTAAATATATGGTAATAACCACAGTTCTCTTTCATGATCAACAGGTTTTAAATATCGTGTGCGTTAAGCCTCAGGTTCCTGTAAGCTCTTGCGCTTAGCTTTGCCTGCCAGTCAGAATTCAGAAAAAAAAATCATAGGGTTGTTTTGGTGTTTCCTGTGCATTATTCATGCAGTTGTCTTGTCAGTAGCTCGGTTAGGAGAAATAATATGGAGAGTGTATGATGGAGGTAGAGTGGGGTTGAGAGCGTAGGGATGAAAGGTGGGGTACCTTTCAGATTGACATTTAGAATGGTATCACGCTGGATTTTCTTGCGTATTCAGCATCCATTTGCCAAGGAATGGTGAACAGTGTAGCTGGGATTATGCTGAGAGCTACTTGGGTTGTACCTCTCCTTCCAGAATGGAGGTACTTGCTGAATTCAGCATTCTGGCTAGGGTTAGCGATAGGATTCGTGAGAGGATTATTGTGATTTTCACTATTCCTGTGGGTTGGGCTTCCCAAACTATAGTGAGAATGAAAGGTACTGTCAGATTTTGAGTTAGGTTTAATGCATTGTGCATATACCCTGATATAGGGCTTCCTGTGTCAGGGCGGTTGTTGGCTCAGGACATGGACTGGGAGTTGTGACTCTGTGGGAGTAATACACTTCTCTATTTCACTGCAAAATATATGGTAACAGCCACGATTCTCTTTCTTGATCAACGGGCTTTGAAATGTCCTCTGTGTAAGGCCTCAGGTACCTGCAGTCTGGGGCACTTGGGTTAGGCTGCCACTCAGAATTCAGAAAAACACAAGCCCACATGTTTTTTTGGCAATTCCTGTGCATTTGTCATGCAGTTGTCTTGTCAGTGGCATGGTTCAGAGGAAGAATGTGCAGAGTGTATGATGGAGGCAGAGTGGGGTTGAGAGTGTAAGTTGGAAAGGTGGGTTAGGGTTCAGATTGAGATCAAGAATTTTGTCACTGTGTATTTTCCTGCGTATTCATCATCAGTTTGCCGAGGAATGGTGAGGAATATAGCTCAGGTTATGCTGAGAGCTAGTGGGGTTGTACCCTCCCTCCAGAATGGAGGCGTTTGCTGAATTCAGCATTGTGGCTAGGGTTAGGATTAGTATTTCTGAGTTTGGTACTGTCATTTAGCTATTCCTGTGGATTTGGCTTCCCATTCTCTAGTGAGGATGAAGGGATCTGTCAGGATTGGAGTTAGCATTAGTGTGTTTTGCATATACCCTGATAAAGGGCTTCAAGTGTGAGGGAGATTGTAGGCTCTGGCCAAGGACTCGGAGTTGAGATTCTGTGGGAGTGATGGACTTCTGTATTTGAATGCCTAATATATGGTAATAGCCATGATTCTCTTTCGTGATCAACAGGTTTTGAAATGTCCTGTGTGTTAAGTGTCAGGTACTGGCAGGCTCTTTCCCTTGGCGTGGACTGACAGTCAGAAATTAGAAAAACACAAGTCCAAATGTTTTGGCCATTCCTTTGCATTTCTCAGGCAGTTGTCTTGTCAGTGGCTTGTTTTGGAAAAAGTATATGCAGAGTGTGTGATGGAGGTAGAGTAGGGTTGAGAGTGTGAGGTTGAAAGGGGGGTACCTTTCAAATTGACATTGAGAATGGTATCACTGTGGATATTCTTGCGTATTCAGCATCATTTTGCCAAGGACTGGTGAGCAGTATAGCTCGGATTATGCTGAGTGCTACATGGGTTGTACCTCTCCCTGCAGAATGGAGACATTTGCTGAATTCAGCATTGTAGTTCGGGTTAGGGTTACTATTCATGAGAATGGTACTGTCATTTTTACTAGTCCTGTGAATTGGGCTTCCCAAACTATCGTGAGCATGAAGGGTACTCTCAGGATTGGAGTTAGCATTAGTGAGTTGTGCATATACGCTCATATAGGCTTCATGTGTCAGTGAGATTGTGGGCTCAGGCCAAGGCCTCGGAGTTTTGACTCTGTGGGAGTGATACACACCTGTATTTCGCTAGCAAATATATGGTAATAGCCACGATTTTCTTTCGTGCTCAACATGTTTTGAAATGTCCTGTGTGTTAGGCCTCAGGAACCTGCAGGCTCTTTCTCTTTGCTTAGCCTGCCAGGCAGAATTCAGAAAAAAAACAAGTCCAATGTTGTTTTTGGCGATTCCTGTGCATTTTTCATACTGTTGTCTTGTCAGTGTCTCGGTTCGTTTGAGGAATATTCCGAATGTATGATGGAGGTAGAGTGGGGTGGAGAGTGTAATGTTTAAAGGCAGGATACATTTCAGATTCACATAGAGAATGGTATCACCCTCTATTTTCTTGCGTATTCAGCATCAGTTTGCCAAGGAATGGTGAGCAGGATGGCTCGGTTTACGCGGAGAGTTAGTGGATTTGTAACTCTTCCTTCAGGATGGAGCCAATTCCTGAATTTAGCATTGTGGCTAGTGTTTGGGTTAGAATTCGTGAGAATGCTACTATCCTTTTGACTATTCCTGTGGATTGGGATTTCCAAACTGTAGTGAGGATGAAGTGTACTGCCATGATTGGAGCTAGCATTAGTGTGTGGTGCATATACCCTGTTATAGGGCTTCATGTGTCAGGGAAATTGTGTGCTCAGGCCAATTACTGGGAGTTGTGACTCTGTGGGTGTGATATACTTCTGTATTTCAATGCAAAATATATGGTAATAGCCATGATACTCTTTCTTGATCAGCAGGTTTTGAAATGTCCTGTGTGTTAGGCCTCAGGTACGTGCAAGCTCTTGCCCTTGGATTAGCCTGCCAGTCAGAATTCAGAAAATCACAAGTCCTAGTGTTGTTTCTGGGATTCCTGGGCATTTGTCACGGAGATTTCTTGTCAGTGGTATTGTTTGGAGGAAGAATATGCAGAGTGTATCATGGAAGTAGAGTGGGGTTGAGTGTTGAAGGTTGAAAAGCGGTGTAGTGTTCAAGTTGAGATCGAGACTGGTGTCACTGTGGATTTTCTTGCGTATTCAGCATCAGTTTGCCAAGGAATGGTGAGCAGTACAGCTCGGATAATGCTGAGAGCTACTGGGGTTGTACCTCTCCCTCCAGAATGGAGGAGTTTGCTGATCTCAGCATTGTGTGCGATTTAGGGATAAGATTCTTGAGAGTGGTACTGTCATTTTGAATATTCCTGCAGATTGGGCTCCCGAAACTTTAGTGAGGATGAAGGGTACTGTCAGGTTTGGAATTAGCATTAGTGCATTTCATGTACCATGATATAGGGCTTCATGCGTCAGGGATATTGTGGGCTTACTTTCCTTAGTTTGCCAGTCAGAAATCAGAAAAACATAACTCCAAATGTTGTTTTGACGATTATTATGCATTTCTCATGCCATTGTGATTTCAGTGGGTCAGATCCGAAGAAGAACCTGCAGAGTGTCTTGTGGAGGTAGAGAGGGGTTGAGAGTGTAAGGTTGAAAGGTGGGGTATGTTACTGATTGACACTGAGAATGGTATCACTGTCTAAATTCTTTCGTATTCAGCATCAGTTTCCCCAGGACTGGTGAGCAGTATAGCTCGGATTATACTGAGAGCTACTGGGTTTGTACCTCTCCTGACAGCATGGAGGCTTTTGCCGAATTCAGAATTGTGGTTAGGGTTAGGGTTCGAACTCATGAGAAAAGTACTATCCCTTTGACTATTCCAGTGGACTGGGCTTCCCAAATTATAGTGAGCATGTAGGGTACTGTCAGTATTATAGTTAGCATTAGTTCATTGTGCATATACCCCCATATTGGGCTCCATGCGTCAGTGAGATTGTGGGATCTTGCCAAGGACTGGGAATTTTGACTTTGTGGGAGTGATATACTTCTGTATTTCACTGGCAAATATATGGTAATTGGCACAATTCTCTTTCGTGATCAACAGTTTTTGAAATGCCTTTGTGTTAAGCCTCAGGTTCCTGTAGGCTCTTGCCCTTAGGTTAGCCTACCCTTCAGAATTCAGAAAAAAAATCGTAGGGTTGTTTTGGTGTTTCCTGTGCATTTTTCGTGCAGTTGTCTTGTCCGTAGTCCGGTTAGGAGGAATAATATGGAGATTGTATGATGGAGGTAGCGTGGGGTTGTGAGTGTAAGTTGGAAAGGCTGGGTACCTTTCAGATTGACATTTAGAATGGTATCACTGTAGATTTTCTTGCGTATTCAGCATCCGTTTGCCATTGAATGGTGAACAGTATAGCTCGGATTATGCTGAGAGCTACTTGGGTTGTACCTCTCCCTCCAGAATGGAGGCATTTGCTGAAATCAGCATTCTGGCTAGTGTTAGCATTAGGATTCGTGAGAGTATGATTGTGATTTTCACTATTCCTGTGGGTTGGGCTTCCCAAAGTATAATGAGAATGAAGGGTACTGTCAGGATTGGAGTTAGCTTTAATGCATTGTGCATATACCCTGATATAGGGCTTCAGGCTTCAGGGCGATTGTTGGCTCAGGACAAGACGTATGAGTTGTGACTCTGTTGGAGTAATACACTTCTCTATTTCACTGCAAAATATATGGTAAAAGCCACGATTCTCTTTCTTGTTCAACGGGCTTTGAAATGTCCTGTGTGTAAGGCCTCAGGTACCTGCAGTCTGTTGCCCTTGGGTTAGGCTTCCACTCAGAATTCAGAAAAACCCAAGGCCACATGGTGTTTTGTAGATTTCTGTGCAATTGTCATGCAGTTGTCTTGTCAGTGGCATATTTCAGAGGAAGAATATGCAGAGTGTATGATGGAGGTAGAGTGGGGATGAGATTGTAAGTTTGAAAGGCAGGTTAGGGTTCAGGTTGAGGTCGAGACTGGTGTCACTGTGGATTTTCTTGCGTATTCAGCATCAGTTGGCCAAGGAATGGTGAGCAGTATAGCTAGGATAATGCTGAGAGCTACTGGGGTTGTACCTCTCCCTCCAGAATGGAGGCGTTTGCTGAACTCAGCATTGTGCGAGATTTCGGGATAAGATTCGTGAGAGTGGTACTGTCATTTTGACTCTTCCTGTGGATTGGGCTTCCGAAACTCTAGTGAGGATGAAGGGTACTGTCAGGATTGGAGTTAGCATTAGTGCATTCTGCATATACCCAGATATAGGGCTTCATGCATCAGGGACATTGTGGCCTCAACCAAGGATGAGGTGTTCTTACAATGTGGGAGTGATACACTTCTGAATTTCACTGCCAAATATATGGCAAGAGCCATGATTCTCTTTCTTGATCCACAGGTTTTGATATGTCCTGTGCGTTAGCACTGAGGTACCTGCATGCTCTTTCACTTTGCTTAGGTTGCCAGTCAGAAATGAGAAAAACCAACTCCAAGTGTTGTTTTGGTGATTCCTGTGCATTTCTCATGCAGTTGGGTTTTCAGTGGCTCAGATCGTAAGAAAAACATGCAGAGTGTATGATTTAGGTAGAGTGGGGTTGAGAGTGTAAGGTTGAAAGGTGGGGTACCTTTCAGATTGACATTGAGAATGGTATCACGGTGGATTTTCTTGCGTATTCAGCATCAGTTTGCCCAGGACTGGTGAGCAGTATAGCTCGGATTATATTGAGAGCTACTGGGTTTGTAACTCTCCTGACAGCATGGAGGCCTTTGCTGAATTCAGCATTGTGGTTAGGGTTAGGGTTATAATTCCTGAGAATTGTACTATCCTTTTGACTATTCATGTGGATTGGGCTTCCCAAATTATAGTGAGCATGTAGGGTACTGTCAGGATTATAGTTAGCATTAGCTCTTTGAGCATATACCCCCATACAGGGCTTCATGAGTCAGTGAGATTGTGGGATCTTGCCATGGCCTGGGAATTGTGACTCTGTGGTAGTAATACACTTCTTTATTTCACTGGCAAATACATGGTAATAGCCACAATTCTCTTTCGTGATCAACAGATTTTGAAATGTCCTGTGTGTTAAGACTTAGCTTCCTGTAGGGTCTTGCCCTTAGCTTAGCCGGCCAGTCAGAATTCAGGAAAAAAAAATCATAGGGTTGTTTTGGTGTTTCCTGTGAATTTTTTATCCAGTTGTCTTGTCAGTAGCTTGATTAGGAGGAATAATATGGAGAGTTTATGACTGAGGTAGAGTGGGGTTGAGACTTTAAGGTTGAAATGCAGGGTACCTTTCAGATTTACATTTAGAATGTATCACTGTGGATTTTCTTGCGTATTCAGCATCCACGTGCCAAGGATTGGTGAACAGTATAGCTCGAATTATGCTGAGAGCTACTTGGGTTGTACCTCTCCCTCCAGAATGGAGGCATTTGCTGAATTCAACATTCTGGCTAGGGTTTGCGTTAGGATTCGTGAGAGTATTATTGTGATTTTCACTATTCCTGTGGGCTGGGCTTCCCAAACTATAGTGAGAATGAAGGGTACTGTCAGGATTCGAGTTAGCTTTTATGCATTGTGCGTATACCCTGTTATAGGGCTTCATGTGTCTGGGCGATTGTTGGCTCAGGGCACGGACTGGGAGTTGTGACTCTGTTGGAGTAGTACACTTCTCTATTTCATTGCAAAACATATGGTAACAGCCACGATTTTCCTTCTTGTTCAACGGGCTTTGAAATATCCTGTGTGTATGGCCTTAGGTACCTGCAGTCTATTGCCCTTGGGTTAGGCATCCACTCAGAATTCAGAAAAACACAAGCCCACATGTTGTTTTGGAGATTCTTGTGCATTTGTCATGCAGTTGTCTTTTCAGTGGCATGGTTCAGAGGAAGAATGTGCAGAGTGCATGATGGAGGTAGAGTGCGGTTGAGAGTGTAAGTTTGAAAGGCGGGATAGGGTTCAAATTGAGATCGAGAATTTTGTCACTGTACATTTTCTTGCATATTCCTCATCTGTTTGCCAAGGAATGGTGAGGAATATAGCTCGAGTTATGCTGAGAGCTAGTGGGGTTGTACCCCTCCCTCCAGAATGGAGGCTTTTGCTGAATTCAGCATTGTGGCTGGGGTTAGGATTAGTATTTCTGAGAATGGTACTGTCATTTAGACTATTCCTGTGGATTCAGCTTCCCAAACTGTAGTGAGGATGACAGGATCTGTCAGGATTGGAGTTAGCATTAGTGTGTTGTGCATATACCCTGTTATAGGGCTTCATGGGTAAGGGAGATTGTGGGCTCTGGCCAAGGACACGGAGTTGTGATTCTGTGGGAGTGATACACTTCTGTATTTCACTGCCAAGTATATGGTAATAGCCAAAATCCTCTTTCGTGATCAACAGGTTTAGAAATGTCCTGTGTGTTAAGCATCAGGTTCCTGCAGTCTCTTGCCTTTAGCTTAGCCTCCCTGTCAGAATTCAAAAAAAAAAAAAAAGTCCAAGTGTCGCTTTGGTGTTTCCTGTGCATTTTTCATGCAGCTGTCTTGTCAGTGGCTAGGTTATTAGGAAAAATATGCAAAGTGTATGATGGAGGTAGAGCGGGGTTGAGAGTGTAAAGTTGAAAGGTGGGTACCTTTCAGATTGACATTGAGAATGGTATCACTGTGGATTTTCTTGCGTATTCAGCATCTGTTTGCCAAAGAATGGTGCGCAGGATAGCTCGGATTATGCTGAGATCTACTTGGGTGGTACCTCTCCCTCCAGAATGGAGGGATTTGCTTAATTCAGCATTCTGGCTAGGGTTAGTGATAAGATCCATAAGTGTATTATTGTGATTTTCACTATTCCTGTGGGTTGCGCTTCCCAAACTATAGTGAGAATGAAGGGTACTGTCAGGATCCGAGTTAGCTTTTGTGCATTGTGCATATACCCTGATATAGGGCTTCATGCTTCAGGGCGATTGTTGGCTCAGGACAAGGACTGGGAGTTGTGACTCTTTGGAAGTGATAGACTTCTCTATTTCACTGCAAAACATATGGTAACAGCCACGATTCTGTTTCTTGATCAACGGGCTTTGAAATGTCCTGTGTGTAAGGCCTCAGGTCCCTGCAGGTTCTTTCTCTTTGCTTAGCCTGCCGGGCAGAATTCAGAAAAAAACAAGCCCAAGTGTCTTTTTGGCGATTCCTGTGCATTTTTCATATAGTTCTCTTGTCAGTGGTTTGGTTCCTTTGAAGAATATTCAGAATGTATGATGGAGGTAGAGTGGGGTTGAGAGTGTAAGGTTGAAAGGTGCGGTACTTTTCAGATTCACTTTGAGAATGGTATCACTGTCGATTTTCTTGCGTATTCTGCATCAGTTTGCAAAGGACTGGTGAGCAGTATAGATCGGATTATGCTGAGAACTACTGGGTTTGTACTTCTCCTGACGGCATGGAGGCATTTGCTGAATTCAGCATTGTGGCTAGAGTTAGGGTTAGAATTCGTGAGAATTGTACTATCCTTTTGACTATTCCTGTGGACTGGGCTTCCCAAACTATAGTAAGCATGAAGGGTACTGTGAGGATTGGAGTTAGCATTAGTTCACTGTGCATATACACCATATAAGTCTTTATGCTTCAGTGAGATAGTTGGCACTTGCCAAGGACTGGGAGTTTTGATTCTGTGGGAGTGATACACTTCTGTATTTCCCTGGCAAATATATGGAAATAGCCACAATTCTCTTTCGTGATCAACAGGTTTTGAAATGTCCCGTGTGTTAAGCCTCAGGTTCCTGCAGGCTCTTGCCCTTAATTTAGCCTACCAGTCAGAATTCAGAAAAAAAAAAAAATCATAGTTTTGTTTTGGTGTTTCCTGTCCATTTTTCATGCAGTTGTCTTGTCAGTGGATCGGTTAGGAGGAATAATATGCAGAGTGTATGATGGAGGTTGAGTGGGGTTGAGAGTGTAAGGTTGAAAGGTGGGGTAGCTTTCAGACTGACATTGACAATGGTATCACTGTGGATTTTCTTGCGTATTTAGCATCCGTTTGCCAAGAAATGGTGAACAGTATAGCTCGGATTATGCTGAGATGTACTTGGCTTGTACCTCTCCCTCCAGAATGGAGGCATTTGCTGAATTCAGCATTCTGGCTAGGGTTAGCGTTAGGATTCGTGAGAGTATTATTGCAATTTTCACTATTCCTGTGGGTTGGGCTTCCCAAACTATAGTGAGAATGAAGGGTACTGTCAGGATTGGAGTTAGCTTTAGTGCATTGTGCATATACCCTGATATAGGGCTTAATGCGTCATGGCGATTGTTGGCTCAGGACAAGGACTGGGAGTTGTGACTCTGTGGGAGAGATACACTTCTCTATTTCATTGCAAAATATATGGTAACAGCCACGATTCTTTCTTGATGAACGGGCTTTGAAATGTCCTGTGTGTAAGGCCTCAGGTACCTGCAGTCTATAGCCCTTGGGTTAGGCTGCCGTTCAGAATTCAGAAAAACACAAGCCCACATGTTGTTTTGGCGATTCCTGTGCATTTGTCATGCAGTTGTCTTGTCAGTGGCATGGTTCAGAGGAAGAACATGCAGAGTGTATGATGGAGGTAGAGTGGGGTTGAGAATAAGTTTGAAAGGCAGGTTAGGGTTCAGATTGAGATCGATAATTTTGTCACTGTGGATTTTCTTGCATATTCATCATCAGTTTGCCAAGGAATGGTGAGGAATATAGCTCGGATTATGCTGAGAGCTAGTGGGGTTGTACCGCTCCCTCCAGAATGGAGGCATTTGCTGAATTCAGCATTGTGGCTAGGGTTAGGATTAGTATTTCTGAGAATGTTACTGTCATATAGACTATTCCTGTGGATTCGGCTTCCAAACTCTAGTGAGGATGAAGGGATCTGTCAGAATTGGAGCTAGCATTAGTGTGTTGTGCATATACACTGATATAGGCCTTCATGATCAGGGAGATTGTGGGCTCTGGCCAAGGATTCGGAGTTGTGATTCTGTGGGAGTGATAGACTTCTGTATTAAACTGCGGAATATATGGTAATAGCCACGATTCTCTTTCGTGATCAGTAGGTTTTGAAATGTCCTGTGTGTTAAATCTCAGGTACCGGCAGGTTCTTTCCCTTGGCTTGGACTGACCGGCAGAAATCAGAAAAACACAAGTCCAAATGTTTTGTCGACTCCTGTGCATTTCTCATGCAGTTGTCTTGTCAGTGGCTCCTTTTGGAAGAAGAATATGCAGAGTGTATGATGGAGGTAGAGTAGGGTTGAGAGTGTGAGGTTGAAAGCGGGGTACTTTCAGATTGACATTGAGAATGGTATCACTGTGGATTTTCTTGCGTATTCAGCATCAGTTTGCCAAGGACTGGTGAGCAGTATATATCGGATTATGCTGAGAGCTACATTGGTTGTTCCTCTCCCTCCAGAGTGGAGGCATTTGCTGAATTCAGCACTGTAGCTAGGGTTAGGGTTAGGATTCCCGAGAATGGTACTGTCATTTTTACTATTCCTGTGGATTGGGCTTCCCAAACTATAGTGAGCATGAAGGGTCATGTCAGGATTGGAGTTATCAGTAGTGCATTGTGCATATACCCTGATATAGGGCTTCATGCATCAGGGACATTGTGGGCTCAACCAAGGACGGGGAGTTGTTAAACTGTGGGAGTGATACACTTCAGAATTTCACTGCCAAATATATGGAAGAGCCATGAATCGCTTTCTTGATCTACAGGTTTTTAAATGTCCTTTGCGTTAGGCCTCATGTACCTGCAGGCTCTTTCGCTTTGCTTATGTTGCCAGTCAGAAATCAGAAAAACACAACTCCAAGTGTTGTTTTGGCGATTCCTGTGCATTTCTCATGCAGTTGTGTTGTCAGTGGCTTGGTTCGGAAGAAGAATATGCAGAGTGTATGATGCAGGTAGAGTGGGGTTGAGATTTTAAGGTTGAAAGGTGGGGTACCTTGCAGATTGACATTGAGAATGGTATCACTGTGGATTTTCTTTCGTATTCAGCATCAGTTTGCCAAGGACTGGTGAGCAGTATAGCTCGGATTATACAGAGAGTTACTGCTTTTTACCTCTCCTGACAGAATGGAGGCTTTTGCTGAATTCAGCATTGTGGGTAGGGTTAGGGTTAGAATTCGTGAGAATTGTACTATCCTTTTGACTATTCCTGTGTATTGGGCTTTCCACACTATAGTTTGCATGAAGGGTACTGTCAGGATTGGAGTTAGCATTAGTTCATTGTGCATATACCCCCATGTAGGGATTCATGCGTCAGTGAGATTTTGGGCTCTTGCCAAGGACTGGGAATTGTGACTCTGTGTGAGTGATATACTTCTGTATTTCCTGGAAAATATATGGTGATAGCCACAATTCTCTTTCGTGATCAACAGGTTTTGAAATGTTCTGTGTGTTAAGCCTCTGGTTCCTGCAGGCTCTTGCACTTAGCTTAGGCTACTAGTCAGAATCCGGAAAAAAAAAAATCATAGTGTTGTTTTGGTGTTTCCTGTGCATTTTTCATGCAGTTGTCTTGTCAGTGGATCGGTTAGGAGGAATAATATGGAGAGTGTATGTTGGAGGTAGAGTGGGGTTGAGAGTGTAAGGTTCAAAGACGGGGTACCTTTCAGATTGACTTTGAGAATGGTATCACGGTGGATTTTCTTGTGTATTCAGCATCCGTTTGCCAAGAAATGGTGAGCAGTATAGCTCAGATTACGCTGAGATGTACTTGGCTTGTACCTCTCCCTCCAGAATGGAGGCATTTGCTGAATTCAGCATTCTGGCTAGGGTTATCGTTAGGATTCGTGAGAGTATTATAGTGATTTTCACTATTCCTGTGGGTTGGGCTTCCCAAACTATAGTGAGAATGAAGGGTACTGTCAGGATTGGAGTTAGCTTTAGTGCATTGTGCATATACCCTGACATAGGGCTTAATGCGTCATGCCGATTGTTGGCTCAGGACAAGGACTGGGAGTTGTGACTCTGTGGGAGTGATACACTTCTCTATTTCATTGCAAAATATATGGTAACAGCCACGATTCTCTTTCTTGATCAACGGGCTTTGAAATGTCCTGTGTGTTACTTCTCAGGAAACAGCAGTCTACTGCACTTGGGTTAGGCTGCCATTCAGAATTAAGAAAAACACAAGCCCACTTGTTGTTTTGGCAATTCCTGTGCTTTGGTATGCAGTTTTCTTGTCATTGGCATGGTTCAGAGGAAGAACATGCAGAGTGTATGATGGAGGTATAGTGGGGTTGAGAGTGTAAGTTTGAAAGGCGGGTTAGGGTTTGATTGAGATCGAGAATTTTTTCACTGTGAATTTTCTTGTGCATTCATCATCAGTTTGCCGAGGAATGGTGAGGAATATTAGCATTTCGCAATTTGGTACTGTCATTTACACTATTCCTGTGGTCTTGGCTTCCCAAACTCTAGTGAGGATGAAGGGATCGGTCAGGATCGGAGTTAGCATTAGTCTGTTGTGCATATTCCCTGATATAGGGCTTCAAGGCTCAGGGAGATTGTGGGCTCTGGCCAAGGACTCGGAGTTGTGATTCTGTGGGAGTGACACTGTTCTGTATTTCACTGCCAAATCTATGGTAATAGCCATGATTCTCTTTCGTGATCAACAGGTTTTAAAATGTCCTGTGTGTTAAGTCTCAGGTATCGGCAGTCTTTTTCCCTTGGCTTGGACTGACAGTCAGAAATCAGAAAAAACACAAGTCCAAATGTTTTGTCGACTCCTGTGCATTTCTCATGCAGTTGTATTGTCAGTGGCTCCTTTTGGAAGAAGAATATGCAGCGTGTATGATGCAGTAGAGTCGGGTTGAGAGTGTAAGGTTGAAAGGTGGGGTACCTTGCTGATTGACATTGAGAATGGTATCACTGTGGATTTTCTTGCGTATTCAGCATCAGTTTGCCAAGGACTGTTGAGCAGTATAGCTCGGAGTATACAGAAAGCTGGTTTTTACCTCTCCTGACAGAATGGAGGCTTTTGCTGAGTTCAGCATTGTGGCTAGGGTTAGGGTTAGAATTCGTGAGAATTGTACTATCCTTTTGAATATTCCTGTATATTGGGCTTTCCACAGTACAGTGAGCATGAAGCGTACTGTCAGGATTGGAGTTAGCATTACTTCATTGTGCATATATCCCCATATAGGGCTTCATGCGTCAGTAAGATTTTGGGCTCTTGTCAAGGACTGGGAATTGTGACTTTGTGGGAGTGATACACTTCTGTATTTCACTGGCAAATATATGGTAATAGGCACAATTCTCTTTTGTGATCAACAGGTTTTGAAATGTCCTGTGTCTTAAGCCTCAGGTTCTTCAGGCTCTTGCCCTTAGCTTAGCCTACCAGTCAGAATTCAGAAAAAAAAAATTAAAGTGTTGTTTTGGTGTTTCCTGTGCATTTTTCATGCAGTTGTCTAGTCAGTGGATCAGTTAGGAGGAATAATATGCAGAGTGTATGATGGAGGTTGAGTGGGGTTGAGAGTGTTAGGTTGAAAGGCGGGGTACTTTTCAGACTGACATTGAGAATGGTATCACTGTGGATTTTCTTGCGTATTATGCATCCGTTTGCCAAGGAATCGTGAGCAGTTTAGCTCGGATTATGCTGACATCTACTTGGCTTGTACCTCTCCCTCTAGAATGGAGGCATTTGCTGAATTCAACATTCTCCTAGGGTTAGGGTTAGGATTCATGAGAGTATTACTGTGATTTTCAATATTCCTATGGGTTGGGCCTCCCAAACTATACTGAGAATGAAAGGTACTGTAAGGATTGGAGTTAGCTTTAATGCATTGTGAATATACCCTGATATAGGGCTTCATATGTGAGGGCGATTGTTGGCTCAGGACAAGGAGTGGAAGTTGTGACTCTGTGGCAGTGATACACTTCTCTATTTCACTGCAAAATATATGGTAACAGCCACGATTCTCTTTCTTGATCAATGGGCTTAGAAATGTCTGTGTGTAAGTCCTCAGGGACCTGCATTCTGTTGCCCTTGGGTTAGGCTGCCACTCAGAATTCAGAAAAACACTAGCCCACATGTTGTTTTGCGGATTCCTGTGCATTTGTCATGCAGTTGTCTTGTCAGTGGCATGGCTCAGAGGAAGAATATGCAGAGTGTATGATGGAGGTAGAATGGGGTTGAGAGTGTAAGTTTGAAAGGCAGTTTAGGGTTCAGATTGAGATCGAGAATTTTGTCACTGTGCATTTTCTTGCACATTCATCATCAGTTTGCCGAGGACTGGTGAGGAATATACCTCGGGTTATGCTGAGAGCTATTGGGGTTGTACCCCTCCCTCCAGAATGGAGGCATTTGCTGAATTCAGGATTGTGGCTAGGGTTAGGATTAGTATTTCTGAGAATGGTACTGTCATTTAGAATATTCCTGTGGATTCGGCTTCCCAAATTCTAGTGAGGATGAAGGGATCTGTCAGGATTGGTGTTAGCATTAGTGTGTTGTGCATATACCCTGATGTAGGGCTTCAAGTGTCAGGGAGATTGTGGCCTCTGGCCAAGGACTCAGAGTTGTCATTCTGGGGGGGTTATAGACTTCTGTATTTCCCTGCCGAATATATGGTAATAGCCACGATTCTCTTTCGTGATCAACAGGTTTTGAAATGTCCTGCGTGTTAAGTCTCAGGTACTGGCAGGCTCTTTCCCTTGGCTTGGACTTACAGTCAGAAATCAGAAAAGCACAAGCCCAAATGATTTGTCGATTTCTGTGCATTTCTCATGCAGTTGTCTTGTCAGTGGCTCGTTTTGGAAGAAGAATATGCAGAGTGTATGATGGAGGTAGAGTATTGTTGAGAGCGTGAGGTTGAAAGGGGGTGTACCTTTCAGATTGACATTGAGAATGGTAACACAGTGGATTTTCTTGCATATTCAGCATTAGTTTGCCAACTACTGGTGTGCAGTACAGCTCCTATTATGCTGAGAGCTACATGGGTTGTACCTCTAACTCCTGAACGGAGGCATTTGCTGAATTCAGCATTGTAGGTAGGATAAGGGTTAGGATTCGTGAGAATGGCACTGTCCTTTTTACTATTCCTGTGGATTGAGCTTCCCAAAGTATAGTGAGCATGAAGGGTACTGTCAGGATTGGAATTAGCATTAATGTTTTGTGCTTATACTCTCATATAGGGCTTTGTGCAACAGTGAGATTGTGGGCTCAGTCCTCAGACTGGGAGTTTTGACTCTGTGGGAGTGATACACTTCTGTATTTCACTGGCAAATATATGGTAATAGCCAAGATTCTCTCTCGTGCTCAACATGTTTTGAAATGTCCTCTGTGTTAGGTCTGAGGAATCTGCAGGCTCTTTCTCTTTGCTTAGCCTGCCAGGCAGAATTCAGAAAATAACAAGTCCTAGAGTTGTTTCTGGGATTCCTGGACATTTGCCACTGAGATTTCTTGTCAGTGGTATGGTTTGGTGGAAGAATATGCAGAGTGTATCATGGAGGTAGAGTGGGGTTTGGAGTGGAAGGTTGAAAGGCGGGGTATTGTTCAGGTTGAGATCGAGACTGGTGTCACTGTGGATCTTCTTGCGCATTCAGCATCAGTTTGCCAAGGAATGGTGAGCAGAATAGCTCGGATAATGCAGAGAGCTACTGGGGTTGTACCTCTTCCTCCAGAATGGTGGCATTTTCTGAATTCAGCATTTTGGCTAGGTTTAGGGATAAGAATCCTGAGAGTGGTACTGTCACTTTGACTATTCCTGTGGATTGTGTTTCTGAAACTATAGTGAGGATGATGGGTAATGTCAATATTGGAGTTAGCATTAGTGCACTGTGCATCTACCCTGATATAGGGCTTCATGCATCAGGGACATTGTGGGCTCTTCCAAGGACCGGGAGTTTTTAAACTGTGGGCGTGATACACTTCTGAATTTCACTGCCAAATATATGGTAAGAGCCACGATTCTCTTTCTTGGTCCACAGGTTTTGAAATGTCCTGTGCGTTAGGCCTCAGGTACCTGCAGGCTCTTTCGCTTTGCTTAGGTTGCCAGTCCGAAGTCAGAAAAACACAACTCCAAGTGTTGTTTTGGCGATTCCTGTGCATTTTTCATGCAGTTGTTTTGTCACTGACTCGGTTCGGAAGAAGAATATGCACAGTGTATGATGCAGGTAGAGTGGGGTTGAGAGTGTAAGGTTGAAAGGTGGAATACCTTGTAGATTGACCTTGAGAATGGTATCACTGTGGATTTTCTTGCGTATTCAGCATCAGTTTGCCAAGGACTGGTGAGCAGTATAGCTCGGATTATACTGAGAGCTACTGGTTTTTACCTCTAATGACAGCATTGAGGCTTTTGCTGAATTCAGCATTGTGACTAGGATTAGGATTAGAATTCGTGAGAATTGTACTATCCTTTTGACTATTCCTGTGCATTGGGCTTAACATACTATAGTGACCATGAAGGGTACTGTCAGGATTGGAGTTAGCTTTAGTTCATTGTGCATATACCCCCTTATAGGGCTTCATGCGTCAGTGAGATTTTGGGCTCTTGCCAAGGACTGGGAATTGTGACTCTGTGGGAGGGATACACTTCTGTATTTCACTGACAAATATACGGTAATAGCCACAAGCCTCTTTCGTGATCAACAGGTTTTGAAATGTCCTGTGTTTTAAGCATCAGGTTCCTGCAGGTTCTGGCCCTTAGCTTAGAATGCCAGTCAGAATTCAAAAAAAAAAAAAAAAAAAAAAAAAAACGTCAGAGCGTTGCTTTTGTGATTCCTGTGCATTTTTCATTCAGTTGTCTTGTCAGTTGCTCGGTAGGACGAATAATATGAAAAGTGTATGATTGAGGTAGAGTGGGGTTGATAGTATAAGGTTGAAAGGTGGGGTACCTTTCAGATTGACATTGAGAATGGTATCACTGTGGATTTTCTTGCTTATTCAGTTTCAGTTTGCCAAGGACTGGTGAGCAGTATAGCTCGGATTACACTAAGAGCTAATGGGTTTGTACCTCTCTTGCCAGCATGGAGGCATTTGCTGAATTCGGCTTTGTGGCTAGGGTTAGGGTTAGAATTCTTGAGAATTGTACTATCCTTTTGACTATTCCTGTGCATTGGGCTTCCCAAACTATAATGAGCATGAAGGGTACTGTCAGGATTTGAGTTAGCATTAGTGGGTTTTGCATATACCCTCATATAGGGCTTCGTGCGTCAGTGAGATTGTGGGCTCAGGCCAAGGACTGGGAGTGTTGACTCTGTTGTAGTGATACATTTCTGTATTTCACTGCAAAATATATGGTAATAGCCACGATTCTCTTTCTTGATCAGCAGGTTTTGAAATGTACTGTGTGTTAGGCCTCAGGTACTTGCAAGCTCTTGCCCTTGGATTAGCCTGCCAGTCAGAATTCAGAAAATCACAAGTCCTAGTGTTGTTTCTGGGATTTCTGGGCATGTGTCATGGAGTTTTCTTGTCAGTGGTATGGTTTGGAAGAAGAATATGCAGAGTGTATCATGGAGGTAGAGTGGGGTTGAGAGTGGAAGGTTGAAAGGCGGGGTAGTGTTCAGGTTGAGATCGAGACTGGTGTCACTGTGCATTTTCTTGCATAAAGAGCATCAGTTTGCCAAGGAATGGTGAGCAGTATAGTTCGGATAATGCTGAGAGCTACTGGGGTTGTACCCCTCCCTCCAGAATGGAGGCATTTGCTGAATTCAGCATTGTGGCTAGGTTTAGGGATAAGATTCGTGAGAGTGGTACTGTCATTTTGACTATTCCTGTGGATTGGGCTTCCGAAACTATAGTGAGGATGAAGGGTACTGTCAAGATTGGTGTTAGCGGGCCGGAGGGTTAGCTCAGTCGTTCCGGTGCTTGTCTCGCAAGCGTAAGGACCTGAGTTCGATCCCCGGTTACCACATATAATGCTGGGCATGGTGGCTCACGCCTGTAATCCCAGCACTCGGGAGGCAGAGACAGGAGGATTGCTGAGTTCGCGGAGGCTTGCCTGGGCACCATAGTGAGCTCAAGGCCAGCCTGAACTACAAAGCAAGAACCTGTATCCAAAAAGCAAAAAAAAAAAAAAAATGGAGTTAGCATTAGTGCATTGTGCATATACCCTGATATAGGGCTTCATGTGTCAGGGACACTGTGGGCTCAACCAAGGACGGGGAGTTGTTACACTGTGGGAGTGATACACTTCTGAATTTCCCTGCCAAATATATGGTAAGAGCCACGATTCTCTTTCTTGGTCCACAGGTTTTGAAATGTCCTGTGCGTTAGGTCTGAGGTACCTGCATGGTCTTTCACTTTGCTTACGTTGAGAGTCAGAAATCAGAAAAACACAACTCCAAGTGTTGTTTTGGCGATTCCTGTGCATTTCTCATGCCGTTGTGTTTTCAGTGGCTTGGATCAGAAGAAGAACATGCAGAGTGTATGATGCAGATAGAGTGGGGTTGAGAGTGTAAGGTTGAAAGGTGGGGTACCTTTGTGATTGACCTGGAGAATGGTATCACTGTGGATTTTCTTGCATATTCAGCATCAGTTTGCCCAGGACTGGTGAGCAGTATAGCTCGGATTATATTGAGAGCTACTGGGTTTGTACATCTCCTGACAGCATAGAGGTTTTTGCTGAATTCAGCTTTGTAGTTGGGGTTAGTGTTAGAATTCGTGATAATTGTACTATCCTTTTGACTATTCCTGTGGATTGGGCTTCCCAAATTATAGTGAGCATGTAGGGTACTGTCAGGATTATAGTTAGCGTTAGTTCATTGTGCATATACCCCCATATAGGGCTTCATGCGTCAGTGAGATTTTGAGATCTTCCCAAAGACTGGGAATTGTGACTCTGTGGTAGTGATACACTTCTGTATTTCACTGGAAAATATATGGTAATAGCCACAATTCTCTTTCGTGATCAACAGGTTTTGAAATGTCCTGTGTGATATGCCTCAGGTTCCTGTAGGCTCTTGCCATTAGCTTAGCCTGCCAGTCAGATTTCAGAAAAAAATAAATCATAGGGTTGTTTTGGTGTTTCCTGTACATTTTTCATGCAGTTTTCTTGTCAGTAGCTCGGTTTGGAGGAATAATATGGAGAGTGTATGATGGAGGTAGAGTGGGGTTGAGAGTGTAAGGTTGAAAGGCGGGGTACCTTTCAGATTGACATTGAGAATGGTATCACTGTGGATTTTCTTGCATTGTCAGCATCCGTTTGCCAAGGAATTGTGAACAGTATAGGTCGGATTATGCTGAGAGCTACTTGGCTTGTACTTCTCCCTCCAGAATGGAGGCATTTGCTGAATTGAGCATTCTGGCTAGGGTTAGCGTAAGGATTCGTGAGATTATTATTGCAATTTTCACTATTCTTGTGGGCTGGGCTTCCCAAGCTATAGTGAGATTGAAGGGAACTGTCAGTATTGGAGTTAGCTTTAATGCATTGTGCATATACCCTGATATAGGGCTTTATGCGTCAGGGTTATTGTTGGCTCTGGACAAGGACTGAGAGTTGTGACTCTGTGGGAGTAATACACTTCTGTATTTCACTGCACAATATATGTAACAACCACGATTCTCTTTCTTGATCAACGGGCTTTGAAAGGTCCTGTGTGTAAGGCCTTAGTTACATGCAGCCTATTGCCCTTGGGTTAGGTTGCCATTCAGAATTTAGAAAAACTCAAGCCCACATGTTGTTTTGGCGAATCCTGTGCATTTGTCATGCAGTTGTCTTGTCAGTGGCATGGTTCAGAGGAAGAATATGCAGAGTGTATGATGGAGGTTGAGTGGGGCTTTGAGTGTAAGTTTGAAAGGTGGGTTAGGGTTCAGATTGAGATCAAGAATTTTGTCACTGTGGATTTTCTTGCATATTCATCATCAGTTTGCTGAGGGATGGTGAGAAATATAGCTCGGTTTATGCTGAGAGCTAGTGGGGTTGTACCCCTCCCTCCAGAATGGAGGCATTTGCAGAATTCAGCATTGTGGCTAGGGTTAGGATTAGTATTTCTGATAATGGTAATGTCATTTAGTCTGTTCCTTTGGATTCGGCTTCCCAAACTCTAGTGAGGTTGAAGGGATCTGTCAGGATTGGATTTAGCATTAGTGTTTTGTACATATACCCTGATATAGGGCTTCAAGGGTCAGGGAGATTGTGGCTCTGGTCAAGGACTCGGAGTCGTGATTCTGTGGGAATGATAGACTTCTGTATTTTACTGCCAAATATATGGTAATAGCCCCAATTCCCTTCGTGATCAACAGGTTTTGAAATGTCCTGTGTGTTAAGCCTCATGTTCCTACAGGCTCTTGCCTTAGCTTAGCCTGCCAGTCAGAAAAAAAAAGGAAGTCCAAGTGTTGCTTTGGTGTTTCCTGGGCATTTTTCATGCAGCTGTCTTGTCAGTGGCTCGGTTCTTAGGAATAATATGCAGAGTGTATTATGGAGATAGAGTGGGGTTGAGAGTGTAAGGTTGAAAGGCGGGGTACCTTTCAGATTGACATTGAGAATGGTATCACTGTGCATTTTCTTGGGTATTCAGCATCTGTTTGCCAAAGAATGGTGTGCAGTATAGCTCGGATTATGCTGAGATCTACTTGGGTGGTACCTCTCCCTCTAGAATGGAGGCATTTGCTGAATTCAGCATTCTGGCTAGTTTTAGCGATAGGATTCATAAGAGTATTATTGTGATTTTCACTATTCCTGTGGGTTGGGCTTCCCAAACTATAGTGAGAATGAAGGTTACTGTCAGGATTGGAGTTAGCTTTAGTGCATTGTGCATATACCCTGATATAGGACTTCATGCGTCAGGGTGATTGTTGGCTCAGAAGAAGAACTGAGAGTTGTGACTCTGTGGGAGTGATACACTTCTCTATTTCACTGCAAAACATGTGGTAACTGCCACGATTCTCTTTCTTGATCAACGGGCTTTGAAATGTCCTGTGTGTAAATCTTCAGGTACCTGCAGGCTCTTTCTCTTTGCTTAGCCTGCCAGGCAGAATTCAGAAAGAAAAAAACAAGTCCAAGTGTCGTTTTGGCGATTCCTGTGCATTTTTCATACAGTTGTCTTGTCAGTGGCTTGGTTCGTTTGAAGAATATTCAGAATGTATAATGGAGGTAGAGTGCGGTTGAGAGTGTAAGGTTGAAAGGTGGTGTAACTTTCAGGTTCACTTTGAGAATGGTATCACTGTCGATTTTCTTGCGTATTCAGCATCAGTTTGCCAAGGACTGGTGAGCAGTATAGCTCGGATTATGCTGAGAGCTACTGGGTTTGTACCTCTCCTGACAGCATGGAGGCATTTGCTGAATTCAGCATTGCGGCTAGGGTTAGGGTTAGAATTCGTGAGAAATGTACTATCCTTTTGACTATACCTGTGGATTGGGCTTCCCAAACTATAGTAAGCATGAAGGGTACTGTCAGGATTGGAGTTAGCATTAGTTCACTGTGCATATACCCCATATAAGTCTTCATGCGTCAGTGAGATTGTGGGCTCTTGCCTAGGACTTGGAATTTTGACTCTGTGGATATGATACACTTCTGTATTTCACTGGCAAATATATGGAAATAGCCACATTTCTCTTTCGTGATCAACAGGTTTTGAAATGTCCTGTGTGTTAAGCCTCAGGTTCCTGCAGGCTTTGCCCTTAGCTTAGCCTGCCAGTCAGAATTCACAAAAAACATATAACAAGTCAAAGTGTTTGGGTGTTTCCTGTGCATTTTTCATGCAGTTGTCTTGTCAGTGGCTCGGTTAGCAGGAATAATATGCAGAGTGTATGATCGATGTAGAGTGGGGTTGAGAGTCTAAGGTTGAAAGACTGGGTAGGTTTCACATAAACATCGAGAATGTTGTCACTGTGGATGTACTTGTGTATTCTGCATCAGTTTGCCAAGGAATGTTTAGCCGTATAGCTTGGATTATCCTGACAGCTAGTGGGGTTGTACCTCTCCCTCAAGAGAGAGGCATTTGCTGAATCAACATTGTGGCTACAGTTAGGTTTAGGTTCGTGAGATTGGTACGGTCATTTTGACAATTCCTGCGGATTGGACTTATCAAACTATAGAGAGGGTGAAGGGTACTGTCAGCATTGGAGTTATCATTAGTGAGTTGTGCATATACCCTAATATAGGGCTTCATGTGTCAGGGAGGTTGTGGGCTCAGGCCAAGGACTCGGAGTTGAGACTCTCTGGGAATGATACTCATCTGTATTTCACTGCCATATATATGGTAATAGCCATGATTCAATTTCTTGATCAACAGGTTTTGAAATGTCCTGCTTGTTAAGCCTCATGTACCTGCAGGCTTTTGCCTCTGGTTAAACTGCCATTCAGAATTCAGAAAACCACAATCCAAGTGTTGTTTTCATGGTGCCTGTGCATTTGTCATGCAGTTGTCTTTTCAGTGGCACGGTTCCGAGGAAGAATACGCAGAGTGTATGATGGAGGTAGAGTGGGGTTGAGAGTGCAAGGTTGAAAGGCCAGGTAAGTTTCAGATTGAGATCGAGAATGGTGTCACTGTGGATTTTTTTTTTGTGTATTCAGCATCAGTTTGCCAAGGAATGGGAGTAGTATAGCTCGGATCATGTTGAGAGCTAGTGGGGTTGTACCTCTCCCTCCAGAATGCTGGCACCTACTGTTCAGCATTGTGGCTAAGGCTAGGTTTAGGATTTGTGAGAATGGTACTGTCATTTTGACTATTCCTGTAGATTCAGCTTCCCAAACTATAGTGAGGATGAAGGGTACTGACAGGATTGGAGTTAGCGTTAGTGCGTTGTGCATATACCCTGATATAGGGCTTCATGCGTCAGCGAGATTGTGGGCTCATGCCAAAGACTGGGAGTTGTGACCCTGTGGGTGTGACACACTTCTGTATTTCACTGCAAAATATATGGTAATAGCCACGATTCTATTTCTTGATAAACATGTTTGGAAATATTCTGTGTATTAGAACTCAGGTACCTGCAGGCTCTTGCCCTTGGGTTAGGCTGCCATTCAGAATTCAGAAAACCATTAGTCCAAGTGATATTTTCGCTATTACTGTGCATTTGTCATGCGGTTGTGTTGTCAGGGGCATGGTTCGAATATAGAATATTCAGAGTGTATGATAGAGGTAGAGTGTGGTTGAGAGTGTAAGGTTGAAAGGTGGGGAAGGGTTCAGATTGAGATCGAGAATGATGTCACTGTGGATTTTGTTGGGTATTCATCATCAGTTTGCCATGAAATGTTGAGCAGTATAGCTAGGATTATGATGCAAGCTATTGGCGTTGTACCACTCCCTGCAGAATGGAGGCATTTGCTGAATTCAGCATTTTGGCTACAGTTAGGGTTAGGATTCAGGAGAATGGTGGTGTCATTTTGACTATACCTGTCGATTGGGCTTCCCAAACTATATTGAGGATTAAGGGTAATGTCAGGATTGGAGTTTGCATTAGTGCGTTGTGCATATACCCTGATATGTGGCTTCAGGCATCAGCGAGATTGTAGGCTCAGGCCAAGGACTGGGAGTTGTGACTCTGTGGGAGTGATATACTTCTGTATTACACTGTAAAATATATGGTAAAAGCAACGATTCTCTTACTTGATCAACAGGATTTGAAATGTCCTGTGTGTTAGGCCTCAGGTACTGCAGGCTCATGCCCTTGCATTTGGCTGCCAGTCAGAATTCAGAAAAACTACAAGTCCAAGTGTTGTTTTCATGATTCCTGTGCATTTTTCATGTAGTTGTATTTTTAGTGGCACGGTTTGGAGGAAGAATATGCAGAGTGTAGGATGGAGGTAGAGTGGGGTTGAGAGTGTAAGGTTGAAAGGTTGAGTAGGGTTCAGATTAAGATCGAGAATGATGTCACTGTGGATTTTGTTGCATGTTCAGCATCAGTTTGCCAAGGAATGGTGAGCAGTATAGCTCGGATTATGCTGAAAGCTAGTAGCGTTGTTCCTCTCCCTCCAGAATGGAGGCATCTACTGTATTCAGCATTGTGGCTAAGGCTAGGTTTAGGATTCGTGAGAATGGTACTGTCATTTTGACTATTCCTGTGGATTCGGCTTCCCAAACTATAGTGAGGATGAAGGGCACTGACAGGTTTGGTGTAAGAATTAGTGTTTTGTGCACATACCCTTATATAGGTTTTCATGCGTCAGGAAGATTGTGGGCTCACGCCAAGGACTGGCAGTTGTGACTCTGTGGGAGTGATCCACTTCTGTATTTCACTGCCAAATATATGGCAATAGCCACGCTTCTCTTTCTTGATCAATAGGTTTTGAAATGTCCTGTTTTCGGCCTCATTTACTTGCAAGCTCTTGCCCTTGGGTTAGGGTGCCAGTGAGAATTCTGAAAACCACAAGTCCAAGTGTTGTTTTGGCGATTCCTGTGCATTTGTCATTCAGTTGTCTTATCAATAGCATGGTTCAGAGGAAGAATATGCAGAGTGTATGACTGAGGTAGAGTGGGGTTCAGAGTGTAAGTTTGCAATGGGGGGTAGGGTTCAGATTGAGATCGAGAATGGTGTCACTGTGGATTTTCTGGTGTATTCAGCATCAGTTTGCCAAGGAGTTGCGATCAGTATAGCTGGGATTATGCTGAGAGCTAGTGGTGTTGTACCTCTCCCTCCAGAATGAGGATTTTGCTGAATTCAGCATTGTGGTTAGGGTGAGGGTTAGGTTTTGTGAGCATGGTACTGTCATTTTGACTATTCATGTGGATTGGGCTTCCCATACTATAGTGAGGATGGAGGGTACTGTCAGGATTGGAGTTAGCATTAGTGTGTTTTGCCTATACCCTGATATATGGCTTCATGCGTCAGGGAGATTGTGAGCTCAGACCAAGGACTGGGAGTTTTGACTCTGTTTGAGTGATAGACTTCTGTATTTCACTGCAAAACATATGGTAATAGCCATGATTCCATTTCTTGTTCAACAGGTTTTGAAATGTCCCGTGTGTTAGGCCTCATATAACAGCAGGCTCTTGGCCTGGTGTTAGGATGCCAGTCAGAATTCAAAAAACCATAAGTCCAAGTGTTCTTTTCGTGATTCCGGTGTATTTTTCATGCTGTTTTCTTATCAGTGGCACGGTTCAGAGGAAGAATATGCAGAGTGTATGATGGAGCTTGATTGGGGTTGAGAGTGTAAGGTTGAAAGGCAGGTTGCGGTTCAGATGGAGATCGACAATGGTGTCACTGTGCATTTTGTTGCATATTCCCCATCAGTTTGCCAAGGAATGGTGAGCAGTATAGTTCGGATTATGCTCAATGCTACTGGGGTTTTATCTCTGCGTCCAGAATGGAGCTATTTGCTAAATTCAGAATTGTGGCTAGGGTTAGGGTTAGGATTCATGAGAATGGTACTTTCACTTTGACTATTCCTGTTGATTGGGCTTGCCAAACTGTAGTGAGTATGAAGGGTACTGTCAGGATTGGAGTTAGTATTAGTGCGTTGTGCATATACCCTGATAAATGGCTTCATGCGTCAGGGAGCTTGTGTGCTCAGGTCAATTACTGGGAGTTGTGACTCTGTGGGAGCTATACACGTTTGTATTTCATTGCCAAATTAATGGTGATAGCCACGATTCTCTTTCTTGATCAACAGGTTTTGAAATGTCATGCATGTTAGGCCTCAGGTACCTGCAGTCTCTTTCCCTTTGGTTAAACTGCTAGTCAGAATTCAGCAAACCACAAGTCCAAGTATTGTTTTCATGATTCCTGTGCATTTGTCATGCAGTTGTCTTGTCAGTGGCACGGTTCAGAGGAAGAATATGCAGAGTGTATTATGGAAGTAGAGTGGGATTGAGAGTGTAAGGTTGAACGGCAGGGTAGGGTTCAGATTGAGATTGAGAATGATGTCACTGGATTTTCTTCATATTCAGCATCAGTTTGCCAATGAATGGTGAGGATTATAGCTCGGATTATGCTGAGAGCTGGTGGAGTTGTACCTCTCCCTCTAGAAAGGAGGCCTTTGCTGAATTCAGCATTGTGGCTAGGGTTAGGGTTAGGATTTGGGAGAGTTGTAGTTTCATTTTGACTATTTCTGTGGATTGGGCTTCCCATACTATAGAGTGGATGAAGGGAACTGTCAGGAATGGAGTTTGCATTAGTGCATTGTGCATATACCATGATATAGGGCTTCATGAGTAAGGGAGATTTTGGGCTCAGGCCAAGTACTGGGAGTTGTTACTCTGTGGGAGTGATGCACTTCTGTATTTCACTGGAAATATATGGTAATATTCACGATTCTCTTTCTTGATCAACAGGTTTTGAAATGTCCTTTGTATTATGCATTAGGTACCTGCAGGCTCTTGCCCTAGGGTTAGGCTGCCAGTCAGAAATCCGAGAAACACAAGTCCAGGTTTTGTTTTGGCGAATCCTGTGCGTTTGTCATGCAGTTGTCTGGTCAGTGGCACGATTCAGAGGAAGAATATGCAGAGTGTATGATGGAGGTAGAGTGGGGTTGAGAGTGTAAGATTGAAAGGCCAGGTAGGAGTTCAGATTGAGATCAACAACGGTGACACTGCGAATTTTGTTGCGTATTCAGCATCAGTTTTCCAGTGAATGGAGAGCAGTATAGCTCGGATTATGCTCAAAGCTTGTGAGGTTGTATGTCTCCCTCCAGAATGGAGGCATTTGCTGAATTCCCCATTGTGGGTAGGGTTAGGGTTTTGATTCGTAAGAGTGCTACTGTCCTTTTGACTATTCCTGTGGATGGGGCTTCATAAACTATAATTAGGATGACGGGTACTGTCAGGGTTGGTGTTAGCGTTAGTGCATTGTGCATATACCCTTATATAGGGCTTCATGTGTAACGGAGATTTTGGGCTCAGGCCAAGAACTTGGAGTTGTGACTCGGTTGGAGTGATACACTTCTGTATGTCACTACCAAATATATAGTAATAGCCACGATTCTCTTTCTTGATCAACAGGTTATGAAATATCCTGTGTGTTAGGCCTCAGGAACCTGCAGGCTCTTACCCTTCGCTTAGGCTGCCAATCAGAGCTCAGAAAAACACAAGTCCAAGTGTTCTTTTGGCGATTCCTGTGCATTTTTCAT
The DNA here is from genome assembly GCA_004025085.1 of Thryonomys swinderianus. Taxonomy (NCBI): domain Eukaryota; kingdom Metazoa; phylum Chordata; class Mammalia; order Rodentia; family Thryonomyidae; genus Thryonomys; species Thryonomys swinderianus. Next base: position 46,644 of record PVIC010008115.1, read on the forward strand.
GCTGTTGTCTTGTCAGTGGCAGGGTTCAGAGCAAGAATATGGAGAGTGTATGATAGAGATAGTGTGGGGTTGAGAGTGTAATGTTGAAAGGCAGGGTTGGGTTCAGATTGAGATTGAGAATGGTGTCACTGTGGATTTTCTTGCATATTCAGCATCAGTTTGCCAAGGAATGGTGAGGCATATAGCTCGGATTATCCTGAGAGCTACTGGGGTTGTACCTCTCCCTCCAGAGTGGAAGCATTTGCTGAATTCATCATTGTGGCTAGGGTTAGGGTTAGGATTCGTGAGAGTGGTATTGTCACTTTGATTATTCCTGTGGATTGTTCTTCCCAACTATAGTGAGGATGAAGGGTAATGTCAGGATTGGAGTTTGCATTAGTGCATTGTGCGTATACCCTTATATATGTCTTCATTTGTCAGGGATATTGTGGGCTATGGCCAAGGAATGGGAGTTGTGACTCTGTGGGGGTGATAAACTTCTATATTTTACTGCCAAATATATGGTAATAGCAACGATTCTCTTTCTTGATCAACAGGTTTTGAAAAGTCTTGTGTGTTAGTCGTCAGGGACCGGCTGGCTCTTACTCTTGGGTTAGCCTGCAAGTCAGAAAAACCACAAGACCAAGTGTTGTTTTGTCCATTCCTGTGCATTTGTCATGCAATTTTCTTGTCAGTGGCACGGTTCGGAGGAAGAATATGCAGAGTGTACGATGGAGGTATAGTGGCGTTGAGAGTGTAATTTTGTTAGGAGGTGTAGGGTTTATATTGAGAAACAGAATTGTATCACTGTAGTTTTCTTGCGTATTCAGCATCAGTTTGCCAAGGAATGGTGAGGAGTATAGATCTGATTATGCTTAGAGCTAGAGGGGTTGTACCTCTCCATCCAGAATCCAGGCATTTGTTGAATTCAGCATTGTGGCTAGGGCTAGGGTTAGTATTCATGATTGTGGCAGTGCCATTTTGACTATTCATTTGGATTGAACTTCCTAAACTAGAGTGACGATGAAGTGTACTGTTAGGATTGGAGTTAGCATTAGTGTTTTGTGCATATATTCTCATATACGGCTTCATGTGACAGGGAGATTGTGGGCTCAGGCCAAGACCTGGCAGCTGTGACTCTGTGGGAGTGATACACTTCTGTATTTCACTACAAAATATATGGTAATAGACACAATTCTATTTCTTCTTTTTTAAATTGAATTCTTTATTGGTACAATTTATATTCATCTCAAAATCACATATAACATTGGGAAATTTGTACCAGTATATGCCACAAGTTAATTGTCATTTTTACCCATATCCCTATCCACTCTCCCCTCCTCCCTCCTTTATACATGCTCTTTTATTTTCTTTCTGTATCATATTTATTCCTTCCCCTCATCATATTCCCATACCAAGTTTCCTATAGAAATATTCCACTGTATAAAAGCTGTCCTACTTTTTAGAATTCATTTGCATCTACAGGTGTTCATGCCAAAAAGAAGATCCGGGAATTGTCTATCTGTGATCTATTGGTTTCACTTATTAGTATATCCTCCAGGTATCTCCATTTGCACCTAAGGGGATCGATCTTATTCTTCTTTATGACAGAGTAATACTCCATTTTGTAAAAAAAAAAAAACGACATCTTTACCCACTCTCCAGTTGATGGGCATTTGGGTTGTTTGCAAGATTGAGCTATCACGAACTGAGCTGCTATGAACAAGGGTGTACATCTCTCTTTCCAATGTGAGTTTTTAAATTCTTTTAGGTATATTCCTAGCAGGGGTATAGCAGGGTCAATGGGACCTGTAGTCCTAGTTTTCTGAGAAATCTCCACACAGATCTCCACAATGGTTGCACAAGTCTGCAATCCCATCAACAGTGGAGAAGGGTTCCTTTCTCCCCACAGCCATGCCAGCATTTATCGTTGGTTGATTTTGTGATCACGACCATTCTTTGTGGAGTGAGGTGGAATCTTAATGTTGTTTTCATTTGTATCTCTTGAATGACCACAGATGTTCAGCATTTCTTCATATGTTTTTTGGCTGCTTTGACTTCTGCCTCTGAGAAGTGTCTGTTCATTTCAGTTGCCAATTTTTAATTGGGTCTTTAAACTTGGGGAGGCTGATCTGTTTGAGTTCTGTATATATTGTCGATAATAGCCCTTAGTCTGATACACAGCTAGTAAAGATTTTTTTCCTATGTTGTTTGTTGTCTTCTAGCAGTGCCAGCGACTTCTTTGCGTGTGCAGAAGCTTTTCAGTAGAATGAGATCCCATTTGTTGATTCTTTCTGCTAGTTCTTGTGCTATAGAGGTTTTATTCATAAAGTCTCTGCCTAAGCCAATGTCTCCAAGAGTTTTACCAAGCCTGTTTACCAGCAGGCTTATTGTTTCTGTTTTAATGTTTAAGTCTCGTATCCACTGTGAGTTTAGTTTTGTGCAT
>PVIC010008116.1:0-49083 GCA_004025085.1 Thryonomys swinderianus
ACTGAAAATAGAATTAGCAAATATTAACAAGGCTAATGCTAATAGCATATTTTCTTTTTTTAATCAAGCTGTTTGCATAATAGCAAAATCGCCTCTCCATATCCTTCTTTGGAAATCTACTCAAAGCCAACATCTGTACCATTTACTTGATGACCAGGTGGGCTAAAGCCTTCTTCTCAAACAATAAACATTTTGTGAGCTGACATTATGCCTACAAAGAGTCTTTATCCACCTACAAGTTACATTCTCCGGTAACTCCATGGGTATTAAATCATGAGGAAAAGAAAATAAATATTTTATGCAAGTTTTGAAACGCGGGCCACAAATACAGGTGTGCAGAGTGTAGTTCTCTTTATTATTCCAGAATAATTTCATTTCTCATCTGGGACCCCAGTTCTCCTATGTCACCTTGAGGTTGTGTTGAAATTTTAGAGATCTGACACAACAAGCGTTAGGCACAAAAAGAGGTTCTAAGAGTCTAGAGGTTGCTCGACCTGAGGCATTGTGGTCCTACCGGCTTGTTGGGAACGTAGTGGGTTGTCAGCCCACGTGGATCAGCACTTAGGAATCACTGTCCTGATCATCGTGGTTCCAGGCCCAGCCGTGCTCACAGACACTGCCATGAGACTCTGGAAAACACAGAATCAATCTGCTGGAGTCCAGCAGTCTCAGTGCTGCTGACGGTGACACCATCTACTCCAGGCACTCGCCCTCCTGCACAGGACCCTAGGCCAACAACAGTCCACAGGGCTCTCTCTTTAGGACACTGCATAGCTTACTTCTGTTCACTCTCCCCTGTCGATCCTCTTCTTTTCCACCCCAATGATCCTCAGAAAATCCATGAAGGTCAGGAAAGACTGTTCTCCCTTAAGGTACTTCTGGACAAAGCTTTATTTACGCTCTGTGCTCTTGGTCTCCGCCACTGAGCTGAAAAGAACTTAAAGAAAAGCTTATTTTGCTGTTCTCAGCTGACAAAAATTTCCCCGAGAAAATAAGTTCAAAGAAAGATCTTTCTTGAAGGAAGAATTTGAGCCAGAGAAAAGCGAAGAGGTTGGGGGAATTATGAACTTCCAGGAGAACTGACAAAAGAGTCCTTCTGAAAAATTTGGTCCCTACTAGTACCACTTTTCCATTGATAGCTCGTGATTTTCCAGGCTTCAAACAGTCCCTACTCGAATAAGCACTTAACAGTCAATAACAATCAAAAGGAGAAGCAGGGGGCCGGAGGGTTAGCTCAGTGGTTCCGGCGCCTGCCTCACAAGCGCAAGGTCCTGAGTTTGATCCCCGGTAACCACATAGAATGCTGGGCGTGGAGACACGCCCACCAATAATCAACACCGCATACCACAAGGCCAGATGTGGTGGCTCACGCCTGTCATCCCAGCAAGAAAACTGATAAATATTAGACATTGCCCTCCTCGGGTCCCAAGCCTCAGCACCAGCAGGTAATTTATATTAAAATATGTACTTGTTTGCACAAGAGTCAGCTTCCAGTATCCAACATGAGACCAGTGCTTTTCGAATTCTGGAGATGAAGGATATGCACTGAACCCCCTTGTCCATTTCTTATCACTGGGACAGAAGGACGAAGAATCCTAGGGCAAAAACCGGCTCCAAGGTCACAAAGATGTGCAGACTTCAGATGGGGTCTTTAGGGCCTGGGTACACATGGCAGGACTTCACCTCGAATTGGCCTCTAGCCTGAGAACACTTACGTCCCGTGACTAAAACCATGTCAAACTCATGCCGTCTCCAGTGGAAGTGACAATGAAATTACAATGGCAACACAGCTGAAGTATAGCTTCCCTCTGCCCTCCTCCTGTCTCAGCTTCATTCCCCAAATCGCTACCGGGGCTATGTTTCATTTATTCACCAATTATTTATTAACTATCTCTGCTGTGGTGTGAATGTGTCTTCCCAAATCGACATGTGGAAAGTGACTCACCAGCACAGTAGTATTATGAGGGACAGCCTGCAGGAAGTGATTAAATTGTGAAGTACACCCATCTTGGATGGGATCACTGCTTTATAAAGCTAGAGCGGACGAGGCTGTGTCTTCTGTGCACACAGGAGTCTTTCATTCCTGCTGAAAGACATGGCCACACGCTGCCATCTTTTTTGTTTTGTTTTGTTTTGAGACAGGGTCTCACTTTGTAGTTCAGGTTGGCTCTGAGCTATCACTCTGTAGTCCAGGCAAGCCTCGAACTCAGCAATCCTCCAGTCTCTGCCTCCTGAGTGCTGGGATTACAGGTACCAGCCACCACGCCCGGCACTGTGGTGTGTGGTGCTGATTGCTGGTTGATTGCTGGTGGGTGTGAGTCTCCACGCCCAGCATTGCATGTGGTTACCAGGATCGAACTCAGGACTTTGCACTTGTGAGGCAGGCGCCAAAACCACTGAGCTAATCCTCCAGCCCCACACGCTGCCATCTTGAAGCCGAGAGAAGACCTCACCCGACGCTGGCTTTCCCGGTACCTCGGACTTGTCCACATTTCTCCAGAACTTTATATATTCTGGTTCTTTATAAATTATTTCTAAGACAGCACAAAAAGAACTAAGATAATCTCTCAAGTGCTGGGCACTGTTGGGTGATCTGGGCATATGGAAGTGAACTAGTGAGATAAAGCAATGTCAGCCTTGTATGTGAGAGTGACATATAATAGACGCAGGGAAAACAGATATAAAACAAGGTGAGCTCTCTCTGAGGAGCAAACATTCCAGGGAAGCCTTAATCAACATGAGAAAGCCAGCTGTGATAGGAAGGATGTTCCTCCGCTTCCAAAGGGGTTCTACCCCAATAAATCCATTTTAAACTGAAAATACTACAAGCCAGGAGTACATTTAATACCTCTAACCTAATGCACGTCATGGCTTAGCAACACTGTGCATTGAGGGCTGAAAAGGGATCGTTTTCCCCTGTGAAAATGTGGCTGACTAGAAGTCCTGGCTGCTGCTGCCCCCTGGCATTCCCGGAGCATATCCTCCTGCATGTTAGGGGCAATGATCGCTATTCAGAACTCAAAGTATAGTTTCTGTTGAATGCATATATGACTTTTGCACCCTCAGAAAGTTGGAAAATTCATAAGTTAAAACATCATAAGCCAGGGACTGTCTCTACTTATAGGAAGAGTTCCCAGCAGCAGGGACATCAGCGGCAAGGACTACAGGAGACTGTGTGCTGGGCTGGAAAGGTAGTGAGAGGGTCCAGCGTAATTGGAGTCCTCTGAGCAAGAGACAGGGAACTGTGAGAGGAGGAGAGAGATGAAGCCCGAGCCTGACGGTGGGGAGGTGGTGCAGCGCTGTGGAGCTGTGGACTATTAGCCCAAGGGTGTGAGAACCCACTGGAGGACCGGAGCACGGGAGCGCCTGGCTTACATTTTCAAAAAACCACTACTCTGTGTAGTACAAGTAGCAGGTGTGGCCTCCTGAAAATTATTCCCCTACAAGATACATCCAAGTCCTAAACTCTGGAGCCTGTGAATGTTACGATTGGGGAAACAAAGGGGAGTCTTGACAGGTGTAATTACATTACGGATCTCTAGACAAGGTCGTCCTGGATTTAGTGTGGGCTTTCCATTCAGTGAAAAGCTATCTCGAAAAAGAAAAGCAAGGGAAATGTGGCACCTAGACACAAAGAGAAGAAGTTAGTGGGAGGATAGAAGCAGAGATGGGAGCTAAGATGCCACTGGCCCACAGAACAGAGAGAGAATATATTTTCATTGTTCTAAGAAACCAGATATGTGGTGACTCGTTACAGCCAACCTATGTCATTAGCACAGAAGCAAGACAGTATCCAGAGAAGAGAGGCCAGCGGCCCAGACCAAGGTGGACCTTAATGGTTCAGATGGTAAAATACAGCTGATTGGGCTGAGCAACTTGAGGGGGGAAGCTGAAAAACTAATACTTTCCTAGAACTGAAGCCCAAGAAAAACTGAAATGAGCCCTCTCGCTCCACTTGTTCTGTTTCTTGCCTTTAGCTGGCTTGAACAGTCACGAACAATGGAGGCCATGTAGCCGAGCAGTGTATCCGTCTCCCTGAAGCTCCACGGCAGAGAACACCTCTCGCACGGTGACGGTGGCCCAGGTTGCTTTCCAGAGACTTGAAGACGGCTCGTGACAACAGCACCGACTTCACTGGGCCCGTGCGGGTATCCGTGGGGCGACTAACATGGTACAGACATTTGGCATCTGCCCTTCACATCGTGTCTGTCTCCATCTTGGACTTGGACTCGAGCTGTTTCTGCTCAACTCTACATCTAGATAAAGTCATTTAAGTAAGGTCTGTCTGAAACTAACAGGGAAAAGATAGATCTGCCCCAAATATCTCCATCTCTCTCTCTCTCTCTTCCCCATTTGAGGCTGATGCTGTCAGGGTAAGAATAAGATATTTTCGAGATCTATAGGGGATTCATTAATTTGTAACACCTGCATACTGGTCATCTCTTGGTCCCCCTCCAACCCACGGAAGCAGAACCTAGGCATTCCTAGTCTTGAATCCTTTCCAAAGTTAATCCGCTCTGGGTCCCCCTTATACAAAGATAAAAGGAACTTGAAAGTTTGGTGACAATAAACCATCATCTTCTCAGTTTTGCTGGCTTATTGAATAAGTAATATTCCTTGCCCTGACAACATAACCTCCATTCTCACTCGGTCTGTTTTGAATGGCAAGTGAATGGACGTGGGCTCACTAACAGAATTAATGGGATTTCTTATTCTGTTATTGCACAGAAGTGGAAGTGTCTTCCTGTAATCATTAAGCCGCCAGCTACTCTTGATATTCAGCACTGGGGATTGAACCCAGGGCCTCCCATGTGTTTGTCAAATGCTCTCATGCTGAGTTAAACCTTCAGTGTTGTTTTTATTTTATTATTTTATTCTGTTGTATTTTGAGACAAGGTTTTGATAAGGCACCTAGGTTGGCCTCCAACATGAAATCTTCCTCCCTTAGGCTCCCAGGTAGCCAAGATTATAGGCACGCACCACTATACCCAGATATCTGCTTCTCTTAAGACAACCCACAATCCTTAGGGCCAACTGACTCTGCCACCAAGCCTGGGGTAGAACCAAGCCACTCCCAGCCTAACGCTGCCATGAGTGAAACAGATACCTGAAGTGCTGGGTTACTGCCCTCTTCAGTCTCCGTGGGGACCAAGTGGACTCAAGCCAATTTCAGACCCCAGGATCAGTCATAAGCCCCAGACTTTCCACCCTGTTCTTGTCCTAGGACACTTTCAGATTTTCTCATTTGCTGATGATCGGTCACTCTACCAATAATTGGCTTAACAGCTTGAACACAAGCCAATAAGCATGGAACATTTCCTTGGCGATTCTCTCTAAACTACAGTGTGCTTGTCACAAAGAATAAGAACTTATTTCATGGCTACAGACAACTGGCACTGTGGAGCCAGTATATATCTTTTATGGAATGGAATAATTGAGGTCCTATTTCATAGCGGTACTGCCGTCAATGCTTTATACTGAATAGTGACATTTAAGGATATAAAATATAATTTCTTTGGAACAGAGTCATGTAAGCTCGCCTTCTTTCTGAGATGGTCCTTGATCCCTGTCATGGTGTATGCCTAGATGTCCCCATAAAGCCTCATGTGCTCATAGGTAGAACTTCTGGGCTGTGATCGGATCGTGGGGTTGTGAAACTCATCCCTGGATTAGTCCCCTTTCCATTGCCTCTCTCTGCTTCCTACTGCCCTGCCAGGAGCTGTGTCCCCTCTGCCACACTACCCTGCCTTGGACCCAACTGACTACACACTGAAAGCTCTGCAGACTGTGACCCAAAAGGAATGTTTCCTCCCAAGCATTGTGGCTATTGGGTGATGAGAAATTAAATAACACATTTAAAGTCAATGCATAGTTTATGGTCCAAACCGACAACACTAGCCCCTTAAAAAATAATAGTCAAAGAGGCTGAGCATTCACTGTTGTAACCTTGAGTGAATTTCTGAGCAAAGTAGAGTTAGAATAAGGAGCAAGAATTAAGAATATTGTTTTAGGTCCAGGGCATAAAAGAAGGGGGGAAAGCAACTCATACCAACATGTACTTAGAACTTTAATGCGATTATCCCGTGATCACGGGAAGAACGCGTGGACCACAGAGAGAAGAGAAAGCCCTGACAGTTGGAATCAAGGTCTCCGATTTCCATTAGACCTCAGTGACACTGTCATTTCCTCCTAAGTGAAGGGCCTTGGCTAGAAAGGACTCCTAAGCTAAAGATTAATTCTAATTCAAAAATTTTCCGCAAAATTAACAAACGATCCAATTTGAGCTATGATTTCTAAGACAGTTTCCTTCTGTGACACCACATTCGAAGATCCATAAAGCAGCCTTTTTTTTTTTTTTTTTTTTGGATTTATTTCACATTCCTCTAGCAGATCCCACAGTGTTCAAAGGAGCGACAGCCCGAACTGGCACAGTGGTTTCCGGTATTTTTCCTTGTATCTGAGGAGAAGCAGGTTGTGAAGGACTAATCAAATGCTGTCCTCACAAGAGCAGAGGCTGGAGACGCGGGGAAGGCAGCACTTCCTGCCTGTCTTCACTCCCCCTCCACTGGCCCTCATCCACCTGCAGTGACCCCCAAACCCCAGAGGCCGGAATCAACACGGAGAGAATCCAATTAATAGATGTGAGTAGTCAAAGCAGAATCTTCATAAAACACAAGAGCAGCCTGGATTCATGCTTTTTAGTGGGGAAAAAAAAATCATTAGGATAATTGACTAATATATGACAAGCTGCAGCTGGTTTGCCTCCTGCTGCATCCCGGGTTTGCCTCGTGCAGAGAAAACCCCCAGAACTCATTCAAATATGTCACTCATTCCTCTTGTGACAGCTTTCACTAAATAGTCGGGGTAGAGAGGCTCTGAATACCGCTTTTATCCCCCCCCCCCAGTCATTCGGCATTTGCAAAACCGAGTTATTTTCAAATGAGTGGATTTTAACTTTTTACTAAAAGTCACACTGGATTATAACCTGGAAGAAATGCACTTTCTCTGAAATTAGTCTGGGAGCTCGAGGGGTGCAAAGCTGGGGATGGGTGAAGGAACTCAGGATTTTGCCACAAACGTGGAAGGAAGCAACAAGAGGCAGAGGTCTAACGAAGAACAGGAGACTTACAGCACTGAAAGGAGGAGGGTTGACCGCAGGCACTGAGAGGACCAAGGAAAGAATAACACCGGGGAACTGGGATTCTATGTGAGTGACTTCAGCTGAAATACTGAAGAGGGCCCACGCTTCACTGAGGCATGAAGAGTAAAAACTTAAAATGCATTTATGGGTAAAGACTGAAAAGTGTCCATTGTGCATGACCAGTAGTAAAAGCCTGAAGAGTGAAGCACAACCCCAGAGAGCTTCAACATGTTGAAATGGAAAGACTGAACTAGGAGACTTAGTGACAACTTTTTCATTTTCCCCTATCCATCACAGACTGATCTTTGCATAAAATAAATGTAAAATGAATTACTGCACTAACTCCATACCGATCACACCTCAGACCCACTCAAAGCCAGACAAGTTCTATGGGCCACACTGTGACTAGATTTGCTTTAAGTCTCTGACCATGGGATTGCACACTCAAGGAATTCTGCAATTTGGAAGGTGTTATCTTCCAAGGAATGACTCGTTTGGGGCAGAAAGTCCCCACCCCCTCCAAAAAAGTCTAAACACTAGCAATAGAGATAAATCTTTAACCGTGGGCTGAGTGGTGGTGCAGACAATAAAACACGTTGAATTTGTTAAGACAAAAAAAAAAAAAAAAGACTACCACGGAAAGTAGCCTAATGGCTCAAGGATGCCTAGAAAGGAGCTATAGGGAGGAAGAAAGAATGAATCAGAAGGGAATGAAGAGAAAAGTATCAACAACAGCAACAGTCAGGAGGCCAAGGACCACTGAAATTGCCTCCGTGGAAGCTTTGCCTGGTGTCTACCCAACCCCATCGCCTGGTCTGCCCGGATTCAGGGAAGACAGTGCTTGTCAAGGCACTATGGAGAAGTTGCCATTAATGCTTAAGGGGCTAAAAAAAAAAAAAAAAAAAAAACGCTTTGCTCATCACATTGACCCAAGAAGGTACCCATCATTGCTCTGTGTCTATTTATCTGATATCTTTGGCCACATGTTTCCTCTTAATTTTACTTATGTGTTTTGGAAGCTTCACAGCTTCTCCGTTTATTAAATCTTCTTTCTGCTTCTTCCCAGAAGCTCCTCTTTAAAAACACATAAACAGTTCAATGTGAAAATTAGCTGTGGTTGATTTATAATTCATTCTGGAAGAGCGGCTTTTAAAAAGACAGAGAGAATTAAGTTGAGAGTTAGGCTTGAGATGTACGTGCCTCCCTCGGCTTTGAATTAGATGTGTTTAATGGGAACATGGCCACTAGGGCTGTGAGGAGTGGGGAAATCTATTGGCCCTGCTGATACTAAACATTCCAGCTGTGAATGGAATTCATTTTGGAATACATAAAGTGAATGAGCCTGGACAGGCTTTGAAGCACCGTTAAAAAGACCTGGCCTCTCCCTACCTTCATCAGTCCACCAGGCAGCACTTCTATTGAAACACTGCTCTTTCTCAAAGAAAAGCTCAAATCCTGAAGCCCTTCATTGTGGCTATTGGTGGAAAGTAAATTTGAAATTTTATCATAGTCCCTATTGAGGACCAGCACTTCCTCTAAACACTGAGGGTTGGGGCTTGACGCCAACTAGGCGGGTGATGGTCCTACAGCCCCAGGTGAGGAACCGTTAGCCTCAGGTGAAGAACAAATACTCCTGCATAAAGACCCCCCAAATTCAAACACAAGGGTGCGGGGAGCCCGACTCCCCACCACCACCATCTGCATTGTTTTAAGCGGTATCAGCAGAGCTACCACAGCAAGCCAAGATGTAGTTCTTGCAGAATTCAATTAGGGGAAGGGAAATTGAGCTGGAGACGAGAATGTGAAAGGAATGTCAAAAGGTATCTTTAAAGAATCTCTTTCAGGGCCAGAGGGTTAGCTCAGTGGTTCCGGCGCCTGCCTCGCAAGCGTAAGGACCTGAGTTTGATCCCCGGTTACCACATATAATGCTGGGCGTGGTGGCTCACGCCTGTAATCCCAGCACTTGGGAGGCAGAGACGGGAGGATTGCTGAGTTCGCAGCGGCTTGCCTGGGCACCATAGTGAGCTCAGGGCCAGCCTGAACTACAAAGCAAGACCCTGTCTCCAAAAAGCAAAAAAAAAAATAAAAATAAAGAATCTCTTTCAGCAATTCACCTTTGATTCAAGTGAAACCTCTTCCCGCTGCTATGCATGTGGCAGCCTTTGACAAGTTTATTTCATACAAGAGAGGTTCGATACGATTTTAAAAGACAAAATCCACATCTAGAAGAAAAAGAACAATCTCCGTGAAAGGGTTGTGTTTTCATACATTGAGTTGAGAAGAAATGTCCGGAAGGATGGTACCTTGGTTCATGAAGCCCAGGATTCTGTGCTAAAAACCTCAGCGACAACCCTGGAAGAGTTTAAATTTGCTGTTCAGATCACACGACAGAGAAGACCAGTCCTCGCTTCTTCAAGGAGTCGCAGTTATTAAGAAAAACATGCACAACCTATTAGAGTCTATTTATGTCCCTGCCTGTTACTGTCCCTTACTGCTTTATATACTTAAAAGATTGGTTTCTGCCCATAGTAATAATTCAGGTCCTTATCTTTTTACTTTTTTTAATGTTTAGAGATTTAATGAGCAAGTCTGTTTTTCACCTCTATATCTCTTTCTAGAATCGATAGCTCTAAATCATATCTCCATAAAACTTTCAAATTTATCAGGAGGGGATATATATTTAATTTCCCCACACATGACATCTGTCTTCTCATTTTAGTTGCCTTTCTGTGGAACTTTTCTGGTAACGTTACTCAAAAACTAAATCAGGGCCGGAGGGTTAGCTCAGTGGTTCCGGTGCCTGCCTCGCAAGCGCAAGGACCTGAGTTCAATCCCCGGTAACCACATATAATGCTGGGCGTGGAGACACGCCCACCAACAATCAACACCGCATACCACGATGCCGGACGTGGTGGCTCACGCCTGTCATCCCAGCACTCGGGAGGCAGAGACCGGAGGATTGCTGAGTTCGCGGCGCCTTGCCTGGGCACCATAGTGAGCTCAGGGCCAGCCTGAACTACAATGCAAGACCCTGTCTCAAAAGAGAAAAAAAAAAAAAAAAAAGAAAAGAAAAAAAAAACTAAATCAATAATTGTACCTTCAAGTTCCAGGATCCCTGTGGATATGAAAATCTATGGATGTTCAGAGCCCTTACAGACAATGGTACAGTATTGGGACATAATCTACGCATATTCTCTTGTATCTTTTAGATATACTCTGGATTACTAATACCAAAGACAAGGTAAGTTTTATATAATAGTTTCATACTGTGTTTTTAGGAAATAATGACAAGGAAAATGTCCACCCATGTTCAATACAAAGACTCTTGTTTCCCCTACATGTTTTCAAGTCATAGCTGGTTGAATCCATGTCTACGAAACCCACAGATGCAGAGGGCTGACAATCATGGCCTCTTATAGCTGTTCAGTATAGTCTTAGGCTGTCCTCATCTTTTGTTTGCTGTAAACAACCACCTCTCCTGAGTATGCTAGTCCACAGCATAGTAACAGAAAAAAAGACACTTACTACAGTGTCCTGTACTAGATGGCTTAATACAGCTTCTCTTTTTATCCTGAAAACATTACCATGGGGCCCATTTTAACCATCTTCATTTTACAGTGAAAGAAAAGGAAGTTCTAAGAGACACAATAAATGGACCATCAATGTAGAGCTATTAAGAAGTATAGCCAACATACTGAACTAGATCTTCTGGTCTCTTCATTGAATCTACTTTTCTTTATTCCATTAAAAAAAAAAAGTATGGACAGTTTTAGAAATAAGTGTAGATGAACAGAATGACACAACTAGTCAGTAAAAATCTAAAAATGCTACCAACCCAGAAAAGGATCTCTGTCTGCCTTTCCAGTGACCACTACCTCTTCTGCGAAGAGGTAACCAATATCTTAAGTCTTACAGTTGTTTCTTTGTAGTTTCACCAATACTGAATTCATTCAGAAACAACATAGTGAAATTTGGCCTGCCCTTGAAATTTAAGTGAATTTACTTTTGTAATATGAATTAATTTCATGTCCTGATTTTCTAAGTTTTATATACGCAGCTGCTTATGCCTATAGCTTATTTGTATTGTCTGACCTTCCATGTCATGCAGGACTGGTATTTCAGAACATGTCTACCCTCCACAGCCATTCTCAAAATCATCTTGGTCGGACCACTTTCTAGTCTGACTGGTTAGTGGCCAAAGACAGAGGTATTTAAGTAACACTTTGATTGCACATCTGTATCACACTGCCTTTATTCCAATATTCCATCCTCCTATTGAGAGACATGTATCCTTCAATTTTATATATGTATTTTACATATATATGTAAAACAAAATAGAATATTCACGCACACATATATACGTATATATATATACACACGTGTATATATACATATATATATGTACATATATATATACATATATATATATAGTTAATATTAGCCAAAGAGGCTTGAAACAACATTTTAATTCACCAGAGAAACTCCATTTCTACCTATAGTATTACAAATAAATTTAAATTTTTTTAAAATTACAGTAAAATACATATTACCACCAATCCCTCTTCCTCCTAGTTGAACATCATTATCCCATTATTCTCACCACCTTGTGAAGCAATTTTGAGAATCTTTTTTTGTGTCTTTGGGTCGGTTGCCATGGCTGCTTCCATGTCCTGAATCGACTCAAAATGTTTACCTTCTCACGGTCATTTTGACTTCCTGGTGATCGAAGTCGATGTGGACACACTGCAGTGATTTTATGAGCCTGCTTTTCTGCTGGGTGATACTTGCAACAGCACTTACTGGCTTTTAATCACTCCTCAGAAAGACACTCACGAAGGAGAATGACCGGAACTGCTTTGAAAGGCAGCAGAGAGGTGAATAACTGTGTTCCAAGCAGGTGGGACATGGTGAAGGAGGTTGTCAGCAATGTATTTTTGGCTGGAAATGTTTTGTGGGTTTTTTTTGTTTTTGTTTTTGTTTTTGTTTTTGTTTTTGTTTTTGAGACAAGTTCTCACTTTATAATCCAGGCTGGCCCTGAGCTCACTGTGGAGCCCAGGCAAGCCTGGAACTCAGCAATCCTCCTGCCTCTGCCTCCCGAGTGCTGGGATGACAGGCGTGAGCCACCACGCTCGGCACTGTGGTATGTGGTACTCATTTGCTGGTGGGTGTGAGTCACCACGCCCAGCACTCTATATGGTTACCGGAGATGGAGCTCAGGACCTCGTGCTTGAGAGGCAGGCGCCAGAACCACTGAGCTAAATCTTCAGCCCAGGAAATGTTTTTGAATGTAAACGTTCACTGTACAGTTTGTTACCACCTCATATAATTAAATCACTTTACTGGTATATAACGTACATACCACAGTCTACCTGCCTGATGTGTACTGTGGAATTTTGTAAACATCACTATTATCTAATTCCAGTAAATTTTTATCATCCTCCAAAAAGAAGCTCCTACCCATTATCATTGACTACCCACTTTTGCTTTCCTATTCTATAAAACCAATGTAATTTACTTTACATCTCTGTGGACCTGCCTATCTGGACATTTTATATATATGAGAAAGTACATGGATCTTGACTAGCTTCTCTTATTTAGCCCAATATTCATTCATGCTATAGCTTTAATTTGTGTTTCGTTACTTTTTTCTTGACTGAATATTCCACCATAGCGATATGCATTTTAGAATTTGATAAACATGATATGATAAACACTCTACTTTTTAAGTAGTTTCAACTCTTTTCTTCCCATTACCAAATAATTTCAAATATCCTACCTTCAAATTAACTAAATGTTTCTTCTACTTAATCAAGTCTGCTGCTGAAGGTTTTTACTGAACATTTTAGTTTAGTTCATTGTATTCTTTATCCCTAAGATTGTTTTTTTTACTCTCTGTCATGCTTTTCGTTTTGATCATCAGTCATTTTCCAAATTTAACTCTGTATTTTCCTGTAACTCCTTGAACTTCTTGAAGAGGGTCACTCCCAGTCATTTTCCAGCCGTCTCACTGATCCTCATTTCCTCAGGTTCAGTTAGAACTTCATTATCTCCTTTCGGTGAAGTAGCATTTTCCTAGTTTTTTGTACTCCTCCCATCCTCGTGCTGGTGCCTGTGCCTATAAGAAGTGGCCATAGTTTGCCAGGGCTCTGCGCGTGCGGTTGGCCTGCCATTACTCCAGGACAGTTCAGGGTGACTCCCAACAGGTGAATCCTACTATCATTTCTTTTTAATGGACACTGAACTCTTAACCGAGACCAAGCAGAAACGCTGGCCACCTTCCGCGGTCCGTGAGGCTGCTGGCTGGACACTGCAAAAGGGAGCATTGCTCGCTAAGCTCTGCAAGTGCCTGAGCCCAAGCAGTGCTGCCGGCTGCCTTTCCCGCCTGGCTACTACTTCAGATTATCAGATCTTTCTTTGGCAGGGCTCATCCAGGGCTCCCGGGCTGAGCGACTTCCCTGAGATCACTGCTCAACCCCAGAGGGCAGGCAGGACCACAGGGCATGTTTGCAGATACGGATGGGCACAGGCTTCTCTCCCCTCCTAGGGTTGTGTCAGTCAGGACATCAAGGCTGGCTGTTCTGCTTGGCCACTGGCCCTGTGTGGGGCCATATGTTTCCTCTGCAGTTAATCTCTCCCCTGCCCCTGATTTCTGGCCTACGAAAGGCTTGCCGAGTGTGCCAGCCCTTGGCTGGGTCAAAGCTCAGCATCTGGGACTAGGCTGAGCCAGATGCTTCCTTTGCAAATAATCAGCAACCTGCCTCTCTTTTTCAGCCCACCAAGGTTTTAAGATCAGTGGCGCTGGGCGGGAGGTCTAACGGGGATTTAGGCCGAGAGGCCCGTGAGCCTCGCTTCAGGCGGTGTGATGGCGTCGGGTCGTCTCTCCGGCTGTGTGCCTCTGTGACCAGGATGCACACCAGCCCAGGACCACCGCACTCGGTGCCCCCAGTCCCGCTTCTGCTGCTTCTGAGGGACCCCAGGAAACAGGCTGGTCAATACCCACAGTGACTTCAGTGGGAGGGGTCGTGTCAGAGTCTCCGTGAAGGCTCTCGGAAAGGCGGGGAAGCTAAATATTTGTGTGCAACTTTCTTTTTACTCCATAAAGAACCACTGGTGCTGGGGAATCAGATATGATGGTTTGAAGAAGGGCTGCTGTGGTCAAAGTAACGCCATTCCTCTCAGCCTCTGGGTGCGCCTGTTCTCAGTTCTATGGTCCAATGAAGTATCTCCGCCTTCTTCCCAAGATCTGGGAATATTCACAAGCGTATTCTTGTTTCTAGGTAGATTTCTCTGGAGGGAAGTGGAGCTGGAGAATTCCTCTCCATCTGTCTCCCTAAAACACCCTGTCTTTTTATTATTGGGTTACAGGGACTTTTTTATAGAATATAAATAAAAGTTCCTCACTACATATAGGATTTATAACTATTACCTTCCTTTTTTTGAGACAAAGTCTGCAATGTAGTTCAGGCTGGCCTGGAATTCACTACAGGCTGGCCTTGAATTTGCAACAATCTTCCTGCCTCAGCCTCTCAAGTGCTGGGACTGCAGATGTATGCCACCATACTTTGGCTTCTTCCATATTATGGAATTTTGTTTCACTTTTTTGGTGCTGGTCATAGGAGAAAAAAATATTTTTAATTTTGATGAAGTTCAAATTATCGATCTAATCTCTTTTGTCTCCTAGGAGTTTTGTTTTTGTTTTGTCGTGCTGAAATTTAACATGAGATCTCAATACTGCAGCACATCCCCAGTTTTTTTTTCAGTTCTCAGAGAAGAAGCTAAATTGCCCAGCCTTGACTCTTGTGATCGTCCTGCCTCGGCCTCTGAGAGCACTGGCATTAGAATCATGTGCCACACTATACTTTGCTTCTCTTGTCCTTGTGACATCATATCTAAGAACTCATTTTCTAACCCAAGTTTTTGAAGATTTACTCCCATGTTTCCATTGACAATTTTTATCACTTGAGCTCTCTCACTTAAACTTATGGACCATATTGTATTAATTTCTATGAAGGGTGTAGAGATCCAAATTCAGTAGTTTGTATGTAAATATCCAGATCCCACCACCATCTGTTGAAAAGATTATCTTTTTCCCATTGAATCATATTGGTCATTACCATTTACATTTTGAAATTATATACTTAAAAGTCCATAAAATAGTGCTTATGAGTTGAAGTACCATTAGGGAAATGATAACAATTTTATTCCAGGAGGACAGAGGATACACAGACAGACAGACAGACAGACAGATAGGTGATAGATGGACATACCATACATAAGCCAAGATCAAGCATGAAGAACGTGTTGTTGGACATGTCATTTCTGTGGATGGAGTAAGTGGAAGAGGTACCAAGAAATCATCAGAATCCACAGCAACCTTGGACACACAAGGGCCTGAGTTTGATTCCCAGTACCACCAAAACAAAAAAATCATCAGGGGAAAAAAAAAACTAAAAAATGCTGTGAAACAACATAGTCAAGTTGCAGAGACAATGGAAGATTTACAAATTAGTAAAGGCAGACAAGATTCCTACTGACGCAAGTCTAACAAGGAGCCCTGTCACCTGGTGAATCGGGCACATGCAACTGAAAGAACACACATTTTTAATAAACCACACAAATAGTTTCACTGAGGATGCTTCGTCAGCACCCTCACCCATCTACTCGCTCACTTCTGAGCCTAGGAAAACTGTGCAAGTTTGTAGGATTAACTGTCAGAATCAACGTCCTTCAAGCCAAGAACCAGCTAAACTATGCATACGTCCCCTCCTTTTGTACACCATCCCTTTCTGGCTGATGAGCTCAAAGCGAGACCCTGTCTCAAAAATTTAAGAAAAAAAATCATTTCTCAGACTATTATCTCCTCCTTCTTTGCATTACAACTTATCCGCCACTTGTCAGTCCACTTACACAGCCTTCCAAGATCTCTCAGAAATCTATCTCCACCTTTGTGTAACTTCTGCAAACATAAAAATTTCATGACTTTGGACCCCAGCCCGCAAGGAGACAGACCGATGGGAACCCAGATCGACGGGGAGAACAGGGGCTATAGATTCTTTCGGTGGATGAGGGTCAACGATAGAAAAACGTTTCTGTGAACTATTTGCTAGGCGATTTTATCGTATCGGTCTGAAATTTCTTGAGTGTAATAATTATACAGTGCGGATGTAAGAGAGTATCTTTGTCCTTGGGAAGTCCTTATTGTTGTCCAGTGTTGTTATGTCTATAACTTCCTTTAAAATGGTTCAGAAAAGAAAAAAAAAAAAGAGGATTATAAAAACGGTCGCTGAAATGTTTTATTTGAAATTGATATTATTATAGATCTAAATGGCTGAATATGAACAATTGTATGTGCTTTAATTTAGTAAGTGAAGATGATGACAGTGAATATATATAAATCAGAATTACTCAACCTTGGGACTCATGGCATTCATTCTTTCTCATGGCTGCTTTGTAAATTACAGGACGTTTAGCAATCTTCATGGCCTCTGCTACCAGATGCAAGCAGCACCCTCGGCTGTGACGACCGTAACCATGTCCAGACATGACCACATGTTCCCAGGGATAAACAAGTGATCTATGTGGAGAAGCACTGATCTAGAAAAATATATCCAAGTGTGTATTGAAAGAAAATGGGCCCAAATAGGAACAATCCATTGCAAGACTTTAATGGAGGAGAAAGCTGTTGGGCTACCTCAAACAATGGTGAGAGAGGGCGTTGGGAAGTGGAGTGAGGCTTTTATGGGATTGGGGGTTGGCTCGCCCGAGGGTGGCAGATTAGGGAGCTTACGGATAGGTTGCCCTTTGGTACACCCGCGGGAAAGGGAGCCATTTTGGATCTAGTACAGTGTAGGCACATGTGGGAAAGGAACCCATTTTAGATCTGGCACAATTTAGGGCCCTTTTGTAGGGTAATGACTCTAACATATGTATGAAGATACTTTTCTTGAAGCTTTTCTGCAGATTTAAGCTTTCCTCAAAATAAAAGGGGAAATTAAAAATAATACAGAATGTGATTTATATACTGATAGTACAAATGGTATTAATTATTATAAATCTGGTTCTGACGCATTTTGATTTGATGCCTTGATAACATAAAAGTCCTTTAAAAATTGAACACACTGGGGCCGGAGATTTAGCTCAGTGGTTCTAGCGCCTGCCTCGCAAGTGCAAGGCCCATTAACCACATACAATACTGGGCGTGGTGGCTCACGCCTGTCATCCCAGCACTCGGGAGGCAGAGGCAGGAGGATTGCTGAGTTCGAGGCTTGCCTAGGCTACATAGTGAGCTCAGGGCCAGCCTGAACTACAAAGCGAGACCCTGTGGTTAAAAAAAAAAAAAATTGCTAAGGGACGTTAATTGCATTCATACAGATAGAAGGAAACAGGAAATGAGGAAATACACTGCGACATAATAAGCAAACTGATCAAACTGACATAAACTTGTAAGAAGCTGGGTAAGAAGTGGGATATAAGACTGAACTCTGGGGGGGCCAGAGATTTAGCTCCGTGGTTCCAGCACCCTCCTAACAAACATAAGGCCCTGAGTTCAATCCCCAGTAACCACATACAACAATACCAGATGTGGTGACTCACGCCCACCAGCCATCAAGACCACATACCACAGTGCCAGGCGTGGTGGCTCATGCCTGTCATCCCAGCACTCAGGAGGCAGAGGCAGGAGGATTGCTGAGTTCGAGGCTTGTCTGGGCTACATAGTGAGCTCAGGGCCAGCCTGAAATATAGAGGGAGACCCCGTCTCAAAAAAAAAAAAAAAAAACTGAACTCTGGGACCCTATTAATTCACTATGTTATGGAAAGATGTTGGTCCCTGGTCTATCACAACAGTGACATACATGATTGTTTATTCAACAATTTAAAATTGAATGTTTTAAACAATTGAAAATTGAATGTCTCTATTTTTTTTTTAATTTTCAATGTATTTTTGCAGTACTGGGGACTGAAACTGCCTTCCAGTCTAAGCTAGTTTTCTATTACTGAGCTAAATTCTCAACACTCATGTCTCTTTTTACAATCTGTACTTGAACTCTACGGTTTAGCCAACTGTACCTTTTTCTCCACATCTTTCATCTCCCTTGATTCTCCCTTTGTTGCCACACTGCAAGTTTTTTTCTCCCACAGAAATCTGTTTTCTGTCCATGTTTCTGGCTCTTCTCTCTGAATCACTCTCTGTGTGTCCTCTCTTTCTTCCTTTTCTTTTCTCTTCCTTCTCTCTGCCTCTTTTTCTCCTCATTCTTTTCTTGTGGCCCGCACCTTTGAGGTTTTAACTTTCTGGACCTCTTATCCAAAATTTATGGCTAAAAAATCAGCTGTCCTAAAAAGCAAAGCTGATATTAGTTGCTATGATTTTTTTTAACCTTATTATCCTTGGATATTGCCTGACATCTTTTCTAGCAAATCTTCTGTAACTTCAAAACTTTCCAAAATTAAAAGCAAAAAAGGTAATGATTTGCACACAGCAGTGAGCACATAGTAGATGTTAGGTGCTACACTGTTCCTTTAATTGTTTTTTTTTTTAAGACAGGATCTCGCGGGCCAGAGGGTTAACTCAGTGGTTCCGGTGCCTGCCTCACAAGCACAAGGTCCTGAGTTCAATCCCCAGAAACCACATACAATGCTGGGCGTGGAGACTCACGCCCTCCAGCAATCAATACTACATACCACAGTGCCAAGCGTGGTGGCTCACGCCTGTCATCCCAGCACTCAGGAGGCAGAGACAGGAGGGTTGCTGAGTTCCAGGCTTGCCTGGACTACATAGTGAGCTCAGGGCCAGCCTGAACTACAAAGCGAGACCCTGTCTCAAAAAACAAAAAACAAAAAAAAACAAAACAGGGTCTCGCTTTGTAGTTAAGGCTGGTCCTGAGCTCACTATGTAGCCCAGAGAAGCCCCGAACTCAGCAATCCTCCTGCCTCTGCCTCTGCCTCCTGAGTGCTGGGATGACAGGTGTGAGACAGCACACCTGGCCTTGTGGTACGTGGTACTGATTGCTGGTGGGCATGAATCACCATGCCCAGTATTATTGTATGTGGATACCAGGGATCAACTCGGGACCTTGCACTTGCTAGGCAGGCGCCAGAACCACTGAGCTAAATCTCTAGCCCTGTTCCTTTAATTCTTAACTAAACAACTTTTAGTTCTAGAGTTCTAACCAATTGGCCACCAGGAGCTTTTTAAAACACAAATTAGAAAAACAAATATAATATGGTTCTGGTACTTCTAAAATTCAGTTTTTACGAAAATATCTTTTGCTGTTTGGTACGATAAATTTTCTATTCTGGCATGTCCTTTGGAAGTCAGTTTATCTTTAAAATCTACTACCAGAAAATTAGGTGAGGGTTTTAAAAATATCTTTTCTTTGTAGCTAAAAGCCCATATTGTAGAAGATGCTTTTCTTTTCCTTTTTGCTATTTTTGAATCAGTCCTATCACCTAACCTGCCCATTCTCTACCTCCCCTTTCCTACTCAGACACTATCTTACTTGCATTTACTAAGACATTAAAAAAAAAAATATGTGCTAGCTCTTGGTGTGGGAATGTGATGAGGGGAAGGAATAAATATGATACAGAAGAAAATAAAAGAGCATGTATAAAGGGGGGAGGAGGGGGGAGTGGGTAGGGATATGGGTAAAAATGAGAATTAACTTGTGGTATATACTGGTACAAATTTCCCAATGTTATATGTGATTTTGAGATGTATATAAATTGTACCAATAAAGAATTCAATTAAAAAAAGAAGACAGCAAAATGAGAAACAGCACAGAAGCTGTTTTCTTACTTGCTTTGAACTTCAAGCAATACGAGGCGCTCTGAAGAGGAAGAACTGCACTCAGGAGGGAACTCTGGAGCTATCACAGAGACGACGAGAGAAAGCAGGAGTTCCATCGTTGGGTGAGAAACAGATTCAACCCTAGACGTCAAGTTTCTTTTTCCGGGCAGTCCGCAATTGGTGCAAAATCTCATCCTTAAATGTGGGTCTCACACAGATACACCAGAAATGTCAAAAAGGTGTTTGTTTCTAAGGATAGGTACATCCCGATGAATGATAAGATCAGAAAAAAACTGAAGAGTGTCTTCAAGGAAAAGCTGGGGAAGGGCCAGCAAAGAGAAACGCAAGGGCATTTCAGGAGAACTGAGTCCACGGTGAGAAGCTAGGAGGTGAGGGGTCCGGCTGGGGGAGGGGGGTCGTCCAAAAGTATGATGTTGGGGTTTGGGTCTAGATGTCTCCCCAAAGCCTCGTGCAGTCATAGATGGGTGAACTAGAGTGTGTGATGCTGGGGGTAAGGGCATGTGATTATTACACCACCCCATGTGAGTGTCTGATTTGGCACCATCCTAATCCTGGTAGTCTGAATAGGACAAAGGGACCAGAAAGAAACTATAGGGTCCCTTGTTTTGCCGTCTGCCATCCGGTCTTAGAGCCAACCGATGATTATGGACTGAAACCTATGAACCATAAGCCAATAAACCTTTTCACCTTTAACTTTGGGTGTCGGGTATTTTGTCTCAGCGAGGAGAGCAAAGTAACTAAGGAAAACATAGGAGGAAAACACGTTCCACTTCGATCTGTGTCTCTGTCACGAATGCTTTTCTAGATTTTTCCCCGTGTACAAGACCCTACCTTAACCAGACCTCAGACAGACACAAACATTTCTAGTTTACGTCATGTTGTTGCAATGAGTTAGTGAGGACCCGTTCCAGGTTCGAAGGGTCTTCCTACACTCTGATGAGCCAAAGCAAGAGCAGTTGGCATTTCTGTCTAGTTGGCAGACTGGAGGGGAAATGAATTGGGGTTGTGGAAATATCTTTGCTCCCTGGAATTCATTTTTAGTTGAAGGAAGAGAAGATGGGCAACCTGGCTTCTCTTCCATCTTTTCCACCTTCTCACTGTGTGTTCCTAGAGAAACAGCCAAACCTCAATTTCTCAGCTATCAAGTGGAAATAATAACAAGAATGTGCCGACCAAGTGCTGATGTGACGCATAAATACAAGTATGCACATGCTTTGTGAGCTTTAAGATACTATGTGCAATAGATTACAGTTGTATGTATATTACCCATTATGCCTTAGCAGAAAGCATAATGCTGCATTTCTATTCAGTCAAATCTCCTCTATGTGTCTGCCTAAGTGGAAATTTTCATACTTCATAGTTTTTGTGAACATCACCAAGAAAAAAAAATGAAGTAGACTAGGAATAAAAACATAGCTGAATGCCAAGAACATCCCCCAAAGTAAACAGCAATTTCCTTTAAATGGGAAGAAAACAGCATTTTACTGCTCAAAGCTCTAGGTAGCGTCTCTCTTTAGGGAAAGATATGAAAGATGTAAAATATCTACCCTGGCAACGAATTCATGAATCACAACAATTACCTGTTACTTTTGGATATTGGATGTGCTAATTACCCACCGAAGCTTAGATTGGACAGCTGCTACCTGAGTTCACTCAGGATCCAATATGGAATGCTTTTGGCAGAGAACCTGCTTTCTCTCTTCCCACTAGGTAAATGGAAAATGAATTGGAAGACTTTACTAAGAATCAGTAAAACATTAAAAAGGAAAAAAAAAATCCTGTAGCTCTAGGTGTCTGAATCTTGGATTAGCTCTGAACGGTTTAATCCCTGGGTCAACAGGAAGTACCGTGATAACTGGATAAATTCTGGAAGGTATATGAAAGATAGATGAACCAATCAATGAGAATATGACGTGTTAGCAGGTTAAAAGAATAGCTGTATGTTTTAACAAAATCTGTATTTGATTTTGGCGTGCATGGAAGGGGGAACATCTGGAACTGGGGTGTTGGTGTTAAAATTACCAGTAGCATCTGTTCATCTTTAATTTTAACCCTTACGTTAGAAGAAAAATAAATCCAATGACAGGTATCTGGGTAAAATAGGAGATTAAACTATGACATGCTCTACAAGTTTAAAAGAATAATATAATAATTTTCTAATTTGTATCTTTTGTTTTACTACTCAGTAACTAAAAGGTGATTAATAAGGGTCTTCCTTTTTTGTAAAACTTATTATTTATATAATAGCTTATTATTATAATATACAGTTATCTATTTTGCTTTTCACTCAAGCAATTAACTAGAAAAGTTTCTGTAACTTGGAGATTTGAGCCCGCAAATGCCCAACAAGCTGTATAGAAATTAGCCTACCTATTTTTTTTAAATCCTGAAAATACTTTGGTATAATTGAAGTAGACAAAATCTTCTAAAGGGAAAGCAGGATATAGGGATGCTACAAAACAACTGTCAAAGAATAATTATTTCAGCCAGGCATGGCTGGCTCGCGCCTGTCATCCCAGCACTCGGGAGGCCAAGGCAGGAGGGTTGCTGAGTTCGAGGCTTGCCTGGGCACCATAGTGAGCTCAGGGCCAGCCTGAACTACAAAGCGAGACCCTGTCTCAAAAAAAAAAAAAAAAAGAATATTCCAGGGAGTGCAGTTATGACATTTCACTTCCCCTTAGTGGAAGAATACCAGCCTCCCTAACTCTGAGCAGAAAAGAGTAGTCTTGTCCACAGATGCCCAAACAACCAATTGCTTTGTCTCCTAAAAGTAAATCCCTTCCTGAAGAGTAAGAGAAGAACAGAACAGAAAAATGAAAAAGAAATACGTCTTTTGCTCCAAGACCTGTTACCATGATGACAATGAAACAAAAGCGAAGCAGGAGCCATGACAGTGCTGCTCCGGGGACTCCAGGGGGCGTGAGGGAGAGCCGTCCCGTAGGCTTCGCTGGGCACCCGGGCCTTCTTCCTTCCCACTCTCCTTCCTTCCTTCTTTTCTTCCTTTTCCCATTTTCTTTCCTTCCTTTTTTCTTCCTTCTTTCTTCCTATCATCTTCTTCCTTCCTTTGTTCCTTTTGCCTTCCTTCCTATTACCCTCCCTCTCTTTTTTCCACTGTCAACTAATTTTGCCTCTTTTATGATTTCAAGGAGCAATTTTTCAACAATTACAGGACTTCAGTGTTGGGAGCTATTGGGGAAATTAATTGGACAGTTGAGACTATGACTGGGCCGAGCTTTTCTGCCTAAGACCAGCTAAGTCATGTGCAGATCTGAGGACTTGACTCTTTATCTTTGCCTCTGGGAATAACAAAGACCCCAATGATCCCAGGTGCTGTGATGGACCCTCACCTATGTAAATTCCTTATTGTTCTGGTGTACACAAGACACTGCACTCTGACCGGTGACACTGCTGGCCCCAGAGGTACTGAGTAAAAGGGGTGGCAAGCTTGGGTCTGCCGTCTTTGCTGCCCAGAGCAGCATGGGTCAGGCCCAAGCTCAGCTTCTTCTCTAAGTCTCATTTCTGCCTAACTTGTTTTGTTGTGTCCCATCGGACTCACAGGAAACTAGAACTTAACTGAAAAGGTCTAGCTACACTCCTTTCGCCTGTTCCCTACACACACCTCAGTATTTTATTGCTAAGTGTCTTCTCCACCATGCCATATGTAAGAGACTGAGAGCCAGAGAGGTCTCCTGCTACTGTCTTGTTGCAGAGCAATAACAAATTATATGACAATTACGACTGAGTTATTTTTCACTTTTAGAAACTTTTATGTACATATATTCCTACACACATGACTTTCAAACTTTTGACATATTCCATGAAGTTAATAATTTTTTAATAAGATCAACCATATGAAGCTGCTTAAAGAATATATTTTTCTCCAGACATGGTGGCTCATGCCTGTCATCCCAGCACTCGGGAGGCAGAGACAGGAGGAATGCTGAGTTCAAGGCTTGCCTGGGCTACAGAGTGAGCTTAGGGCCAGCCTGAACTACAAAGCGAAACCCTGTCTCAAAAATATATATGTATTTTTCCCCATACCACCCACCCCATGTTTCCAGGATTAATAGACTAATATGGATTCAGTGACTAATTTTCTACTTGTTTATACACCCACATATAAACATACATGTATATTCATTTATATTGTATCTGTTTGGCCCAATATTGAATCCTAATACACTTTGTGCTCTTGTCACTGTGGTTTGTCTTTATCACTTGCTATCACATATATATGGACACATACACATACATTTGACAGATATATGTGTATGTATCTATATAGTTTAAATATCTATGCATATTAATGAATATGTACTTTATATGAAACGATCAAATCATTAGCGTTAGGAAGTTTGAAAACAGAATTTTCTTTCTTGTTTGTTTCTGTCTGTCTGTGTTTCTTTGAGGTTTTTTTTTTTTTTTTTGAGACAGGGTCTCGCTTTGTAGTTCGGGCTGGCTCTGAGCTCACTATGTAGCCCAGGCAAGCCGCCGCGAACTCAGCAATCCTCCTGTCTCTGCCTCCCGAGTGCTGGGATTACAGGTGTGAGCCACCACGCCCGGCACTGTGGTATGTGGTATTGATTGGTGGTGGGCATGAGTCTCCACGCCCAGCATTGTATGTGGTTTCCGGGGATCGAACTCAGGACCTTGCGCTTGCGAGGCAGGCGCCGGAACCACTGAGCCACCCCTCCGGCCCTTGTCTGTGTTTCTTGATGTTGTTGTTGTTTGCTGCCCACTGCTCTCTTCCTTTCTAACCAGAGGTTACTGATGTTAACAAATCTGCACAAGTATGTACGTCTGTTTTGTTGATTCCTAAATATATTCATATACAAAAAATGATGTACTCTTCTCCCATTGCAACAGACACACACACTCTTTCCAGAAAATCTGTTATCTTGACTCCCCATAGTTAAAGCATGATTTTCATAAAATTAAAATCAGGGTTCTCACACAAATTTGAAAAGAGCACAAATCAAAGATGAATGTAATTCATATATGATGAAAGCAGTGAGATGGGAAAGTTACTTTACAAACAGAATTCAAGAAATAGAGGTACATACAGGCAGAAAAAGGATACTAAAATTAGTTTACAGAAGGAGTCAAAAAGACCAGTTAGCGTCTCAGCAGGTAGCACAAACCTAACCTTTTACATCTTCTCTACCTGGCAAAAATCATTTGCTTCTAATGGACCAAACTCTCCGAGTTAACAAGTAACTTCACAGTGTCTGTGTCCAATCAATAGTGAACAGTAAGTAAAACCAGCATATAGCTCTTTCCCTGGACCTATTAGGCAGTGCGGGAAGGATGTGTGGTCATCAGTAGTCGTCCTTTTGCCTTGTTTCCTGGTTGTGAATCGTCTCTCTGAACACTAGGTTGACATCAGTAGACTATGGCGCTGTGCCCAGCCTGAGTCACACCCTAAGAAAACGGAAAGACTGTGAGGATGACCATTTTATTTCACTCCTCCTTTTTTAGCCATCATGACACTACAGACCTGTCTTTTGAGCCACTTAATTATATAACAACTAAACCTTTGCCGGTTCCCTTTAAGGCCACAGTCTCTTCTGTCATCTTTAGTGGACATGAAAAGTAATTGCTCTGAATCTTTCACAGAAAAAAAAAAAAGCTTTCATATTACTGATGAATTTATTATTACTGCAAATAAATTTAATAGCTGTAATGATCTAAAAAATTAGTGCTAATTAGCACTTCTCACTGACCAACATGAAAGAACTTTCTGGTATGAGGTTTTTATTTCGAAGTTACATTAACCACTTCATTTTCATAGCAAGAAATGAATGTTCAGGGTTTTTTAATGTATAAAGTTAAAGTTTTACTCATCTTCTTTCTCTGTTATACTAGAGGATGAAGTTGAATATTTCTCTTCTCCCTGTTGGTGAAGAAAGAAAGATTGTAGGATGCTAATGATTTAGTCTTTGTGTTTAATGGACATTAGGAGATTAAAAATCTGGATATTTTAAAATCAGAAGAAATGACACCTTAGTGACAAGACAATTAGAAAAGAGACCTCAGGGCTGGGGATTTAGTTCAGTGGCATCGTGCCTGCCTCGGAAGTGCAAGGTCCTGAGTCCAATCCCTGGTACCACAAAAAAGAAAGAAGGAAAGAAAAGAGAGACCACAGGCTAGAAGAGAATGAACAACAGTTCTCTTTGCCTTGTCCTTACGGTCCTCTGGTAGGAATAACAAGCACCACAAGTGGTAATAGCATGGTGTGTCTATAAAGGTGAAATATATATACTAAGATTCCCAGCTATGAGTTTCCCATTAATGCAAAGCTATAGAGAATTAAGTTGTGTCATATACTGGTGCAAATTCTCAATGTGGAGTGTAACTGTGATGTGTATATATAATGTACCAATAAAATGTTCCAATAAAAAATAATAAATCAAAGAAAAAGCAGACAGCTCCCCAAAATCAAGAGCCCCCACACACACACACATTCAAATAAAAATAACTGTAGCTACTATGATAGACTAGAAAGCAGAGATCCCCTCTTAGGTTCTAGATACCACATTAGTCTGAATTTTCATGAATTTTTAGAAAGAAGAGGGGAAAGGGTGGGAGGAGATGGCAAGAGAGAAAAAGAAAGGTAAAATGTTGAAATAACAGCCAAGAATTCCTACCAGCTTTTCAGGAAGGAGTATCAAATGCATCAATTAGGTTTTATTAAATTAAGAAAGTAATATATTTTGCACACCTGAGTTGACATACTCAGATTCAAATCTGTCCTCTATTATCTGGAGTGAGGATATCAGATCCCATTATTAAACCCACATAGTCATCTATGACCAGTCAAAACCAAACTCAGCATTTGATTGCTTGGTCTCAAATCATTTATCTTTCTGTACCAAGAGAAATAAATGGATTTCATTCCTCTAAGACTTATTAGGAGGCTGGGGAGGAACCTGAAACAATACCCTACCATAATTTTCACAAACTCCAATATTAAGAGGATAACACTGTTTACATTCCTCAATGCCTCTTTATTCATAATTGTAAGAGACTACACTTGTGTAAAGAAGACTCTGACAGCTAGAAGAGAAAAAGAGATCGGATTGATATACCTGAGGATAATAACAAATATAATGTTTAAAACTATGGAGGACTTAATAAATGACCCTGATATATTAAGAGCCTATACATTGTTTTATTGGATTTTTAAAGAAACTCTATAAAGCATGTTCTTCTACCAGACCTACTTCAAAAAAGAGGAAATGGAAAGGAGGCAAATTCTCATTGATCATAGTTTGTCACTGTCAGAGCCAGCCTCAAACACTGCTTCATCTTAAACCACAGTCCTCCCCACTTTCTGCTAACACATACAGCCCAATGGGGTATTATGGGCCTTAGACAGAAGAGAATGTTAAAAAAAAAAAAAAAAAAAAAAAGCTCTGAAAACACAGAACAGCTCAATCAATAACAGGCAGCATAAATCACAAATGACAGGATAAAAACTGTAATTATTTATTATTTATAGCACTCTTGCCCTTAAATGAAAATGGAGCTTTAAGAGGGCCTGTTGTTTGTTTAAAACTAAGTCACTCTCCATAAAATGGTCATTCCCAGTATCGAAGGTAAAAGCCACTGGTGAATGTAACAAATTCATACTTGGAGAAACTAAGGCGACAAAATTGCCCTGGCTAAGAAAGAAGCCATAACTTGTATGTGTAGAAAGGTAATCTTAGTTTATGCAATATGCATAATTGACTTTACTACTTCAATACTTTTGTAGATAAGGGTTTTTTATATGTTGTGAGAAATAACTAACTTTTCACTCAAAAGGGAAAGGAATAAGATCAAAGTTGTCTCCTACTACATTGGAAATAACAAATGAGCATAGGTCATCCAACACATGTTAACATACGTGAATGGTGACATAAAAAATCTCAAATACCCCTCAACAAAGAGCTATCAAAGTTCCTGTATGACTCAAATAAATGGAGATGTAAGCCGTGTTCATGAGTGAAATTATTTTACATAGTAAACATTTTCAATTCTCCTAAATAAATCTAAAGATATCCTTAGATGATGACTTTTAACAAAATTCTAACTTTTTAAAGAAGTTAACACATTCTATATTTAAAATATGACTTAAATTTATTTTTTGAGACAGGATCTCACTTTGTAGTTCAGGCTGGCCCTCAGCTCACTATGTAGCCCAGGCAAGCCTCGAACTCAGCAATCCTCCTGCCTCTGCCTTCCAAGTGCTGGGATTACCAGCCTGAGCCACCACACCTGGCATGATTTAAGAATAGCTGACTTAATAAAATGAAGTGGTATAATACGGTATGAAAATTGTACATTAAACCAAGTATGTCTACAGTAACAAAATCAAAGTGATACTTTACAGCAATAGACAAATGTAACAATGAAAACAGATATAGAACTTAGAAATAGCCAGACAAGCACAGGATAATTTGAAATACGATCAAAGTCACAAATACCACCCTAAATTGGGTTGTTGATGTTACTGAAAAACAGGCTTATCTTGCAGAAAACAATAAAGATAGCCTACTTTTTATATCACAATCAAAAGCAAAGCCAAATTAAAGACCTAACTGCAAAGCTGAAACAAGTTAGAATAGTATCAGAAATGTCTCTATGGCATACTAGATTTATCTTACTACTGTAATAAATTACAATAAATGTAGTGGCTTATTCACTGTACATTTATTTTCTTATTGTTCTACGCATCAGAATTTCACCATGGGTCTTGTCTTGCTAAGATCAAAGTCTTGGAATGGTTGCATTGCTTTCTTTTCACTAGTGTGTGTTTGCAGTATGTAAAGATTACATTTACTGTGGGAAGTTGATACATGAACATAACACATCCAAATTCCTATTTTGTCCCAACCCGTCCAGCCCTTGGTCCTTTTTCTACTTCCATTCTTTTCTTCAGTTCTTTTTTCTTTAAACCAGCATTCCTTTCTGAAAGTTGTATTCCTTTGTATTTTCCAGCTTATGAAGTCTGCCTGCTTCCATGATTTCTGACACCTTTCTTCCATTTTCCAAGCCAACCATGACGTTTCTCTGGCTTTACTTCTGGTTGTACAACTCTTATTACCTGACAAATTGCACTAAGAAAAGTTCTCCACTATTGTGGATTCACACTTTTAGATTAGACTCATCTGGATAAATTGTAATGTTCCCCATGTCAAGCTTTAATCGGTGTCAAGATTTAGTCCCACCTGCTCTTAGAGACAAAGATTTATGAAATAGCAATATTTATCCACCAGAAAGATGTGGCATCTATAAGCATAAACGTGCCAAGTAAATGGATTTAAAATACATGAAGTAAAATTTCAGAATTAAAGATATAAATGTTTCCATAATAATAGTTGGAGAATTCACTGTCCATCATTTCATTCCAGATAGAACAATGAGTGAGAATATCACCAAGGAAATATAAAACTTGAAACCACTGCAGTCAAGTCCCACTACAGAGATATTGGTAGCAGGCTGCATTAAGCAAAAGGAATAATCAGTAAGCCTAAAGACAGATTATGTAAAGTTTACTACTCAGAGAACTCCCCTCCAAAAACCTGTAAAGAAAAACAGTGATGAGGGATTACTCCTTCAGAACTTAGGGAACACCATCAAGACTGTATGTATAAGCATTATGTTGGTTCAAGAGGAACAGAGAAAAAGGGTAGACTGTTTATATGAAGAAATATTGACAGAAAATTTCCTAACTATGAAAAGAAAACTGAATATCCAGATGCATGAACCCAAAAGAACCTTATTAATTTAAAGATAGTAAAAGAAACTTTGACTCCCCTTCAAGTCAAACATAATGGAGAAAATTTAAAAATAACAAGAAAAAAGGGCCAGAGGGTTAGCTCAGTGGTTCTGGTGCCTGCCTCACAAGCACAAGGTCCTGAGTTCGAGCCCCAGAAACCACATACAGTGCTAGGTGTGGAGACTCACGCCCACCAGCAATCAATACCACATACCACAGTGCCGGGAGTGGTGGCTCACGCCTGTAATCCCAGCACTCGGGAGGCAGAGACAGGAGGATTGCTGAGTTCGAGGCTTGCCTGGGTTACATAGTGAGCTCAGAGCCAGCCTGAACTACAACGTGAGACCCTGTCTCAAAACACACACACACACACACACACATACACACAAGAATAAAGCAACTTTCATATATGAGCAAATTCCATAAGATGACATACAGGAGACTCGATAGGACTGTTGGTGGATTTCTCGGTGGAAAATGTGACAAGCTAAGAAAAACTGAGATGGTACATGTATAGTTCTTGCCAACAAGAACACTATAACCAATAGGATGTCTTTCTGCAAATAAGAAAAATACTTTCCCAGACAAAGAAGGGCTATGGAACATCATCACCACTAGAACTGTCATACGAGGTATAATAAACAGAGTTCCTTAAGTCGAAAGGGAAAATCCTAACAAAGTGCAAATATGTGAAAGTATAAAATTGTAAGAATATAGTCAAATTTATAATACATATGCTGTGATTATGGTATATAAACCAACTTTAACTCTAGTTTAAAAGTCAAATGAAAAATGTATTTAAAATAATGATATATAAAATGATTTTAAAAGATACTTTATACATATACAATGTATATTTTGACAACAATAATACAAAATGTAATAGAAAGAGAAGTCTTGCTGTTTGAGTCAAAGTTAAGTTGTTATCAAGGGTAAGAATAGAAAATAATATGCCATGGAGTGAGAACCTGAGGAATTAGGAGAAAGTAAAGAAGGGAAAGAAAAAAAATTGATGGTTAAAAAAAGGAAATAAAGCTTATGTAAATAGGAGACGGAGGTTGTAGAGAGGGCAGGGGAATGGGAAAATGAGAATCAGCATGCGTCATATAGAAACTATAACATGGAAGTCACGTACTAGATAGATCTAATAAAATTTAGGTATTAAAATTGGAAAGAACTCATTCAGCAGTATAGAAGTGTGTTTACATGTTACTTCAGGAAGATAGTTATTTGTGAAATTAAAAAAGAATTAGCTAAAATGTGTGTGTGTGTGTGTGTGTGTGATGTACTGGTACAAATCTTCAATTTTGAATGTGATCATAATGTATATATAAAGTGTACCAATAAAATAAATTTTAAAAAGAGAACTTGAAACAAAATAGGAGTAGCTAATCTATACTCAGACAGAGTGGACTTCAGGCCAAAGTTGATCAAAGAAGTCAAAGAAGATCAGTTCCTATTAGTTCATAGAATAAGCCAATTGGACAGTGTAACAATCATTAACATATATGCACCAAACAAGAATGAACCCAATTTTGATAAAGAAAAGCACAACTGGACATCAGAGAGCAAGTAAATATAAATACAATTACAGTGGGGGATCTCAATAACCATCAAAAATAGATCAACTTTTAAAAATCAACAACAACAAAAAGAAACCATCACAGTTGAAAGAAACCTTCAAATAAATTGCCTGAATAGATATCCATGGAGTGCTTCAACAACAGAATACACATTCTTCTCAGCAGTACATGGGATGTTCTCCAAAACAGATCACATAGTAGCTAATAAAGCAAGCTTAAGTAAATGTAAAAGAATTGGAATTACATCACACATATTAATAGAGCAATGAAACTAGAAAACAATGACAAAAACACAAAAATTAACAACTGCATGGAAACTAAACAATATACCGTGAAACAAATAATAGGTTACAGAGGAAAAAAAAAGAATTAAAATAATTTCTAGAATTAAATGATAATGGAAGTACAATATATCAGAACTTACTGTACACAATGAAAGCCATCTTAAGAAGGAAGTCTATAGTTGTGAATGTGGATAAACAATGGTGTCTTAATTCACAAATTTAATTTGTTCCATGATTTTAAGAAATATGCCAGGTCTGTGTTTCTGCAAGAAAGACAGCTGTGGTCATGTTTGTCACTTGATGTAGAGCTTTTGAACAAAAACAAAGTTTTGCCACATGCTTTTGTTTGCAAACAAATATTCACAAACAAAAACATTCTTGAACCAAGGTACCACTGTATTAAAACAGAACAGGCCCAAATAAATAACCAAATGATGCACTTCAAAGTCTTAGAAAAACAAGAGAAATCCCAACACAAAACTAGTACAAAGAAGGAAATTATAAAGATCAGAGCAGAAATAATGAAATTGATATCAAAAGCCAATCTAACCAAAAAAGGTAAGAAAAGACCCAAATCAATACAAGTAGAAGTGAATCCAATGAAATCATTGTGAACACTACCAAAATAAAAAGGATATTAATGACTGCTTTACAAACATGTACACCAATAAATTTGAGAATTCAGAAGAAATTCATAGGCTCTTAGATGTATATAAATTACTCAAAAATAGATTTTAAAACTCTTAATAACTAACAGGCAATGGAATTGAAGCAGTAATTTTTTAAAAAAAAATCTATCAAATAAGAGAAGACCAGATCTGGATGGGCTCACTGCTGAATTTTACATGAACTTCAAGGAAAATCAATCAAACACCAACACTGCTCAAGATCTTTAATAAAATTGAAAGAGGAGTACTCCCAAAGTCATTGCTGAAAACTACCATTGTCCTAATTCCAAAACTAGACAAGGATCAATCAAAACAGATGATTACCATGGCTCCATAAAAATAAGCCCTGACTAGGTCATGATGATGGTGTTGGCTAAGGTCATGTAGATGATTAGACCTCACTATTCTCTGTGGTACTGATTGCTAGGATTACAGGCATGAGTGACCATGCCTGGGACTGTGGTATGTAGTACTGGGGATCAAACTTGGGACCTTGAGCTTTCAAGGCAGACGCCAGAACCACTGAGCTAAATCCCTAGCTTGGGGCTGGCATTTTTGATCTCTAGTTTTCAATGTCATTAGAAATTCGGTCACATTTAAAAACTTGAGTTGAACACAGAGGAAACTTTGCTAAATGAAATAAATCAGCCCCAGAGAGACTAACACTACGTGACCTCACTTAGAAGTAGTACCTTCAAAAAGTGGAATTCCTGTGATTGTGAGCTGTATATAAAATGTACCAATAAAGAATTCAATTTTTAAAAAGTGAAATTCATAGAAACAGAATAGTGGTTTATACAACCTGGGGTGTAAGACGGGGCAATTGGGTGATGTTAGTAATTGGCTACAAAGATTCAGTTAGATTGGATGAATAAGCTCTGAAGATGTGTCTTATAGCTTCAGGATTATAGTCAATAATAATGTGTTATATATTTGAAAAATTGCTAAGCTAGCTACTAGATCATAAATGTTCTTACCACGCACTAAGAAAAAATAATGTGAGGTACTGGTTACAATATTAGCTTGATGATGGTAATTATTTCAAATATATAAAATATTTTCTCCCATACCTCAAAACAAGCACTGTACTCTATAAAATATATCCAAGTTTAGGGCCAGAGGGTTAGTTCAGTGGTTCCGGCGCCTGCCTTGCAAGCGCAAGGTCCTGAGTTCGATCCCGGTAACCACATACAATGCTGGGCGTGGAGACTCACACCCACCAGCCATCAATACCACATACCACAATGCCGGGTGTGGTGGCTCACGCCTGTCATCCCAGCACTCGGGAGGCAGAGACAGGAGGATTGCTGAGTTCAAGGCTTGCCTGGGCTACATAGTGAGCTCAGAGCCAGCCTGAACTACAAAGCGAGACCCTGCCTAAAAAAATAAAAAAAATAAAAAAAAAACAATACATTCTTTACTATTTAAAAAAATTACAAGACATATCAAAAGGCAAGATATATGTACACACACACACACAATTTGAAGAGACAGAGAAAGTATCAGAAACAGACATAGCAGAAATGTTGGACTTATTAGAAAAGAAATTTTAAAACAACTATAATTAATACGATAAAGCAACTTTCCTCCATCCAAGTTCTCCCACCATGCTGTTTCTGTGTTTGGACCTGCCAAACACAGGCTAAAACTTCTGAAACCCTGACCCAAAATGAATTTCTTCTTCTTTAAAACTGTTGAATTTTACACTTTAAAATGTCAATTTACAGTAGGCATTTTAACTTCCATAAAGGTGCTTTTTTATTTATTTTTTTCTTTTTTTAAATTTTAATTGCATTCTTTATTGGTACAATTTGCATACATCTCACAATCACACATAACATTGGGGAATTTGTACCAATATATGACACAGTCAATTCTCATTTTTACCCATATCCCCACCCACACCTCCCCACCCACATCTCCCCACCCCCTATATACATGCTCTTTTATTTTCTTTCAGAATCATATTTATTCCTTCCCTTATTACATCCCCACACAAATTTCCTTTGGAAATTTCCCATTCTAAAAAGACTGTCATACTTTCTAGAGCTCATTTGCATCTACCGGTGCTCATATCAAAGATAAGATCCGGTATTTGCCTATCTGTGATCTATTGATTTCACTCATTAGCGTGTCCTCCAGGTGTATCCATTTGCACATAAATGAATCAATCTTATCATTCTTTATGACAGAGTAATACTCCATTTTATTTTAAAAAACCACATCTTCTTTATCCATTCTCCAGTTGATGGGCATTTGGGTTGTTTCCAAGATTGAGCTATCACGAACTGAGCTGCTATGAACAAGGGTGTACATCTGTCTTTCCAATGTGATTTTCTCCCCCTGCTAGCAATATACCCAAAAGAATTTAGAAAATCACATTGGTGCTTTTTATTTTTAAAAAAAGGTGCTTTTTTGTTGTGTTTTTTTTAAAGGTGCTTTTTTATAGTGTAGTAGTACACTAAGAATGATGGAACTTGGATTCATGTATAGGTGCAGTTGTATATTTTGTATGACCTCAGACTGTTTAATCTTCCTAGCTTTGGTCTCTTCATCTGTGGAAATTTCTTCATTATAAGTGTTCACACATTTCTAATATTTTAATACTTTATATTCCATCATTTTCTTTATGAAATTGCCTTTTTTCCTACTACATAAGTACAACCTCTTCTTTCTCTGGACTAATGCTCTAACCCGCCTTATTTGTGCTTTCTCTTAGCTACTAGAAAATGAGCTATGAGAGACAAAACCCAAGACTGTCTTGTAAATGATATTCAATTTTTTATGTCTTCACTCACAAGATATTTTATATTAGGAAGCTATTAGGAGACAACAGTAACTCTTTTTAACTTAATGTCACCAAAATAAGGGATTCATAGTTTTCTCTATATTTGATGCAGATCCGATGCTAACTTTTTGGCATAATGTTACATATTTCATAGGGAGTTTGATAAATCAAATAATTCTCTATTGCATACACATGAGTCTCTGTCCTACTTTTTCAACAGATTGCTCAGTAACCTATGGAAGCTCCACAACTAATAGTCCATGTGATGAAAATAGTCCAAAATGAAAAGAAGCAAACATTTGAACCTGTATTATTTAATTGTAATTGATCAAGTCTTTATTATTTTATAGGTGTCCTGAACTGCATGGTATTTAAGCAATGAAATTTTTCAACAAGAGACCTCAGCAGAGCGTACTATTATTAAATCTGTAATGAGAGGTTAGGCCACTATTTCCCTGCAATCATTCTTGAGTTTGCAAATTTTTTAAAAATAGAAAATTATAAAGGCCTTTCTGTTATACATAACTTTCCATAGTGTGTGTTTGCCATCCTGATATTTTTGGACAAAGGCAGTTAAGTAAAAAATGTAATCAACTGTTTCTCACTTTTTCCCATAATTACAAAAGATACGTGTTTGAAAATTAATCTTTAGTTCTCAGCTCTTTCCTCTACTGATGAACTACATAATTTAACTCAAAAACATTGCTCATTAACAAAAATACAAAAGGAAAAATTAGCTCTAACCTGCTAATATTTAACTATAACCTCATAATCCCACCACATTCCATTTTTATTGTGCATAATTACCAGTTCAAAATACCTGAATCCTCTCCTAAATGTAGAATTTAGAAAAATGATTTATAATTGATAATAACAAATGAGAACACTATCAACCATTTAAAATCTACACAAAATTAATTTGAATAATTTAGATAATTAAAAATAAGTGATAACACCCAAGAACATTCTTTATTATACACTTCATTGTGTGTAAGATGTACCTGACAATTAAATTTTATACTATTGGAGGTGTCTTCAGTTAAGTATCCATGTGTGTCAAATGGAGTCA
Organism: Thryonomys swinderianus; assembly: GCA_004025085.1. Classification (NCBI taxonomy): domain Eukaryota; kingdom Metazoa; phylum Chordata; class Mammalia; order Rodentia; family Thryonomyidae; genus Thryonomys; species Thryonomys swinderianus. The sequence continues at coordinate 36,102 of PVIC010008116.1, forward strand.
GTTAAAGCTTCTATAAACAATTATTCTTCTTCTTGGAAATGATTTTTCTATGTGTGTTATCATCACAAATTTGTATTTAATGAAAATCCACTGAATACTAACTATCCCACTGGTGCTGATAATAATAGTTACCTGGTTTAGTTAAAATAAGATGTATTGAGTGCTTACTATAGTACTGAACACTACAATAAATTTGTTGTAGTTCATCTCACTCGACCACAAGAGCAATTCTATGAAGTGTTAGTTTACTCTTTCTAGTCACATTTTATAATCAAGAAAATAGAGATTTAATGACGTGAAGCAATTTGAACAGAGCCACATAACTAATAAGTGGTTCCATTGTATGATAGGCATATTGGGGTGGAAAAATTTTTTTTAAACTCACAATGTAGTGTGGCTGTCAGAGAAAGCCACATAATATACATGAATAACACCAAATAACATACATGAATTATAAGTAAAGAGTCATAGTTAATACAGAACTAATGAACTTAAAGGTTACAATTTAAAACATTAATGTTATGGCATGGAGTTTGTATGAGATTTTTCTCCCAGTGAAATAGAACCAGAAAGGATGGTGGGTGGGTAGATGAATAGATAGACAGACAGACAGACAGATGATAGATAGATTAGATAAATAGATAGACAGACAGACAGACAGACAGAAATAAGAGAAAGGAGACAGAGGAGAAGAAAGAGAAGGAGATGAAGGAGGAAGAGGAGACAGAGGAGAGATTGACTTTAAAGGATGGGTTCACATGAATACAGTCTTATCTCTTCCCATTGAGGAGTTTATGTTGCACTTGAAATTCAACTCGAGGCCTTCTGTGGGCAGAATTTGTTTCTGCACAGGGGAGGTAAATGTTGGTTCTATTATGGCTTTCAGCTGATTGAATAAGAGCTACCACATTATGATGAGCAATCACTTATCCTCAAAATGTACTGATTTAAATATTAATCTTATCTGAAAATCATCTCTTATCCAGACACAACCACAGTAATGCCCAAACAACTATCTGAGCACTATGGACCACACAAGTTTGCACATAAAATTAGCCATTATAGAGAACTTTTAAAAATATATAAAATCTCATACTCTAAACATCATGCCCTGCAGTAACATCTCGTGCAGACTTCTCTTCCTTAACAAAGCTAACCTACTTGACTTGTGGATTGTATTTATCTTTCTATTTTGAGGCTCTCTCACAATGCAGGGGCACATAGAACATTTTCAGGAACTCTCATTAAATCAAATTAAATAGGCTTTGCTCAAATTGAATTGAATTAAAATCTGTTTCTGGCCTTTTAAACCTCTAAAGAGAAAAGTACGTCCAGAATAAATTATTGCCATAGATAAGTCCAGTGTCTGCGGAACTCCTAACTCTGTCAGCTTCCTTGCTTGCTCAATTTATGGCAAAAAATTATGTATTAGCTATATATCGCTACATAACAAATTACTACAAACATAGCAGCCTAAACCAACACACATTTATTGTCTCATGGTTTCCTCAAGTTAGAGATTCAAGTCATCCCTTAGCCGTGTGTTCTGTTCAGGAGGCCATGTGAGGCTGGGATCTCATCTGGGGTCTCCCTGGGCTCCTTCTACGCTCGTGTGACTGTCATCAGGGTTTATCACAGTTAGATAGATGCTTTCGAGTCATTGCTAATTATTGGCTACAGACTACTTTCCACTCCTTATCATGTGGGCTTCTTTACACGATGGCTAGCAAAGCCAGCTTAGGAAAGGGGCAATACTGAAGGTCCAACAAGCAATATGATGTTACCATTTTATATAATTATAAATGGCTCGCCTTTGCTGTCTTCTATTGATTACTGGAAAGTCACAAGTTCTACTTCTGTTCAAAGGCAGGGGACCATACGACAGCATGAATGTGAGGAACTGAAGGTAAATGGGGGCTACTTGGGGATTTGTTCAGCACATGTTCATTATCATGATGAGACTCTGGGTTGGACTTTCAGTAGGCTCAGCCCTGCAGCTACAGAAGACAAGAGTGATTTCAGGGCAATCACAAAAGTTTCAGATCCTTCAGGGCCCCTCACTCACTCACCCTGGTCCATGCAGTGCGTGTGTATATATGTGTGCGCATGTGTGTACACACACAGGTGTGCTACTGGTCACTTACTGGTTGCTGATCACAGTACCCGACACACGCACAGTTTAAGGAAGGTGAGCCCTACTTTAGCTCAGCTACAGCCCACACTTGCTGGGCTCCAGGGCAGAGACAGGTCAGCAGAGTGGGCCAGCGGAGAAACCTGCTCTTGTAATGGTGATGAGGCAGTAGAGAGAAGGGAGGATTCAGGGGGAGACAAACCCCTCTGGGTCATTCCCTAGCAACCTGCCTACATCAACCAGGGTCCTTCTCTCACAGAAGTCGGCTAGCATAGCCCTAAGGTCCAGTCTTCCAAAAGCCCTGCCTAGGGGGTCATGGGGGGGTTTGGTGGACATTCTCGATATAAACCATAACTTGCTGTGGGGGGGGGTGTATGTGTATAATTTGCCTACTGCTGTTTTCCTTTCTATGCTGGACTGTGAGGTATTAAGGAAAAAGATTAGCTTAGCTATAGGTAATAAATAATGAATATATAATTTACCGTGAGTGAATTTTCAGTTCTGTAAAATTAGAACTAACTGCCTGTACCTGTAATTAACTAACTGATCATCTACATATCCCCCATGGTTTCACAATCAGTAGACAACTACCACACAGATCTCCTAACCAGTTTTTACATGTGGAGGCAAAGAAGATTATGACTATGTCTCCTCAAGACCAGAGTCAAATGTTTGAGTTGCCTAGGAGGGGATTGTGAAGCTATTTCCCTCATCAAATGCAAGATGTAGGAAAAGATAGCTAACACGTATCAATCATGAAGGTTTTCTGTTTTTCTCCACTTTTAGTATAAAAATGTTCAGGTCTACCTAATAGTGAAACAAGTGGTACAGTGAAGTTACCTGCTCTGCTTACATCGATTCACTAGTTATTAACATCATGCTACATTTGTTTTCTTTCTCTGCAGGTGTATACACATGTATAAGCATATTTGCTTGCATGCAGTGTATGTGCAAATAGATTTCTGTATGTGTGTACACATAGACACATGTATGCAAATATATATATGGTTGTATATATACACAGGTACATCTGCACACATATCTGTATAGACAGTACTTTTAGATATATCTATTTACATATATATTTTAAGATATATTTATGCATACACACAATGGCTTGGAATTCTGACAACCTAACTCAGAGCCTACATATGGATTTAATACCTTTTTCACTCTAATTCAGTGAGGGAAAGGCGAGGGCGGTGGTAGTGGGGTACACGAGGTTCCAGTCAACCGCAGGAGGGAAACACCACACGACTCTGGGTCAAGCAGAGTGTAGAGGAAGTAAAGAACTTTCAAGTGAGCATGGGGAGAGGAGAATATTTCATAAGGGAGCTGGACTATCAAATGAACAGAACCAAGGAGACAAAATCACTCTTTCTTTCCTTTTTACTGAGGATTTAAAATACGTTTTTTAGACTTGGTTTCTCAAAATATAAGCCCCAATAGAGCAGAGAGGACAATCTGCTTGTTTTGATGTGAATCTAAAACAACATTGCATGTAGTCAGGTACTTAGATGCTTAGTCATTGCTTCTGATGCAAACAGGCTCCGATTTGTGAATCAGTGGGTTACCCATTCTTTAGTATATTTTTAACGTTATAGGAACAATATGCCAATCTGCATAAAAGCTTTTTAAATTTATCTTTTTAACTGTCATAAATATACCCCTTGGGATCTCTAATGCAAGAACAATTATAGAAGATCCATTTTGCAACATGAATATGTATTAACCCTTGCTCATCATAGTCAAAAAAGGGGTCCTAATGAATTATTTTAAAAATACTAAAATTCCCTAAAGATTATGTATACAAAATTATGTCAAAAGGTTATTCATTATGTTTAAGATCAAGAAACTAATCCTGTCACTGTAATCAACATTCTCTATAGTTATATCTACATATATCATAATTCCTGAATTCAAACTACACAGGAGAAATTTTTAATAGTTGGGGGAATAAAACAAAATAGTCTTCTGAGTTTGTCTAATAAGTAATAAATTAAAAATAAATCTTGCTTCTATTCACAGCTTCTTAAAGACACCCATTCCTCTAAAGGCAAGTCTCATTTCTCTGACTTGTCGAGACAGTGGTTTACAAACTTCTTAGAGTTTTATTATGAGAAATTCATTTCATATATACACAGATAGATATATATTTATAGAAACACTTATTTTAATGCATTGCATTTGTGTATATAATTTAGAAAGCTCTTTTTGTCCCCTCTCCGTTATTACAGTATTTTTCAATCTGATTAGCAACCTTTTAGAGGGTTACAGAATCAATTTAGTGAGTTTAATCAACATTAGAAAACAGAAAAGAAAGAAAATGTCCAGAGTTCAATGCAGGGAATAGAAGTTAATGATTGTTTCATGAAACTTTTGTATTGATTTTGCATCTGTGGAGGTGTGTGTGTTTAGGTGTGAAATAAAATGTCCGTTTCATTATGGATCTTAGCCGAAGATGTTTGAAACTGCCATGTTTGTGGCAACTGCAAGTTTAGAAATATTGCAGTCTAAGGGGCCGAAAATAATTCCCTTTATCTTCAAACATGCTTTATGGTGACATTATGGCTTATATTTAGATGTTCCCCCCCCAAAAAAAAAAAACTCATACTTTTTCAGAGACAACTGAATCTCGAATGTGTGACTGGTCTGTGATGGGGCTGGCTTTGACGGCACCACGGCTGAGAGCGTGAGGCCTACTCCTTAGGTGGTCTGAGTAAGATAAAGGGGGAAAAAGTTCCCTTGTCGCTTTTACGGTTTCCTCTACCATGAACTGTTCCCCTTCTACCATGAGCTATTCTACCTTCTACTCTTCTACCTTGGAGCCAGCCAATTATGGGCTGAAACCTCTAGGAACTGTAAGCCAAATAAGGATTTCACCCTTTTAGTTTGGATATTGGGTATTTTGTCACAGCAACAAGAGGGAAGTAGCTAAGATGGTGGTATTCATACTTCTCTGTAAGTTTTCGTCATGTCACATCTTAAACTCTTGCTCTATAGCACAGAGAAAGCGGTAGGGACATCAGGAACCCTAAGTGAGAAACAGATTAATTAAAATATAGTGCAAGAGACAAACCTAGAATATATCAAAAAAGCAACAAATGGTCTAAACACTACAAACAATGTTTAAGAGACTGCAGTATACTTATAGGAACTAAAATTGGTGTCCTAATAAGAAATGAGTGTTATTTCCATACTGGAATGAAATTTCATGTTTAAATAACATGAATTCTCTCAAACTTAGTATCTGAAATTATAGTTCTTTGAACAGAAACAGCATTTCCTCTATGGTTATAGGTTTGGCCTATGTTCACCAGTAGCCTGTTTCCAAGATGCTAAGCACTTAGACAAGTAGAAAGAAAGACCTACAAATAAATGTGGGCTGACAATACAGTCCAAGGGAGGATACAGTGACAATTGGAGAAACTTAACTCCAGGTAAATAAAACATTGTAACATTAATACAAAAGATATTTTCATATGCTTTTTCCCTGAATAAGTCATTGCCCTGAGACCAAAGTTTAGAATAGAGGGATGAAGTACTGAATAAAAAGAAAACTTGCATGACTCCTAAACATAACTTATTTATTAATAGTAAGAATTATTATGGTAGGAAAAATCTCAAAAAAAAAATAACAGCAATTCAAACTGAAATAATTTACAGCAGTCAAACAAAGAAATGAACTCATCAGTGCCCTGAACCCACCGGTTGGATTTGCTCATATAACAACTTCGTTCTTTTTCTCCTATTCAAGATTTTAAAATAATCCTTGATAGTGGGCATGATACCGTAGCCAGCTGTTGCCAATCAGCAAATCACACATGAAAGAAGACCCTGGCTTTTGTTTTGAAAGCTACAGATTAATCTTGGCACTGAGTGCTAAACTAGCCTCCAGGTAGGTCTGCAAATCGGCTTCTGGACAGCATTGTTCCTAGCCAAATTATAGTACGGGATATGCAGAAACTCTTGAAAGACACTCATTAGCATTCTGACCCAGAGTCATCTAACTTTGGGCTACAACTCCCCAGGAGAAGAGTGTGGACACGGAGGAAAGAGAAGAAGGAAGGCAGAAATTTCAAAGAACTCGCCAGGGCCCTGAGACATAAGTTTCTTTGTACATGTAAAATAAGAGTCTCAATTCCACTTGCAAACTGTTGAGAGAGTATAATGAGATCTGTTGCCAATTTTTGCTTTCTGTTTTAAATGTAAGTACAGAACAAGTTATTGAGTTGCCAGGCCTTCTCCCTTAGAAATTATATAAAGAAATAATGAAGAAGAACAGGAATTGTAAAAAAAAAAAGGGTGTTTCTATGATGAAAGCATACTCACTCTCTCTCATCGCTCCCAAAATTCTACTTCCCATTAAGTTTGATACTTCAGAAGTAAGATCCTCTTAGACTCTTCCACATCGTCTCCAATCACACTGTGGTTCTAGATGTTTTAGTACTGTTTTATTATTTAAGGGTAATGTTTTGTACATTAACTAATGATAGTGAAAAATATAGAAATGGTACAAGAATTTTTCTAAAACCTAAGGGAGGGACAAGGAGGAAAGTTATTACCAGTCATTATTCCCTCCAAATGCTTTGCAAACCGTGTAATAGAAGAGGTAAAGCAAGATACACTGTAGTTGTTTTCTTCAGATATAAATAACATATTACTTTCCTGATTAGGATTTAATTGATTAGGCAAGAAGATATCAGCAAGTGACTTCTGCTTTAATTAGACAGGTACTAAGCAGTTTGATAATTTTTACAGTGACAAGCTATTACATTCAGTCATCCATGAACAAAAATCATATTACTGTGCTTAACCTACTTAAAAGGGAGTAGTGAGTGTCATTTAAATATTCATGGATAAAAAATATCTCACTACAGAATGATAATCTGCTAATAGACTACGTTTAAATTGCAAAGTAAGAACTGTAAATAAACATTAACTGTACACTTACTACCTGCCAGACAATGAAGATTGAAATACAGAGAAAAGCCACCGACCTCCTAACTCATTGTGAAGCTCAGGGCCACGTAAACATATAATTTCAAAAAAGTGGGGGAAATACCAATGTAAATATATATATAAAGTACCATGACAGCACAGACAAAGAATCTAGTGGGACATCCTCTGAGCTGTTTGCCTTAAAGGACGGGAATTTCCCTCGGAATTGTTCCTGGGGACACTGTATTTTTGACAGGGATAAATTATGTACAAACAAAACCAAAATACAAAGTATATATGCCGATATAATAAGCTGAAAGATATCACCTATAACATCAACAAATTTAAACAAAGTTTCTGAGCCCAGAATGCACCAGGGTAGGCATCTGCTCACTAGTTTTAGGGACTCTTGGCATATATGTCCTCCTTCCCAACTATACCAAGGTGTTCCGTGTTGTGTGGCATCTTAGTGCAGGTTCTTCTCCGTTGCTAAGAACAGGTAAGTTCTCCATGTCACTAAAACAGAAGCAGACAGGAAAATATGGCCTTTGCTGCCTAATCGGAGTGCATTTCTGGGATTCTGATACGTGACAGAGAACAGCAAAAGATGTTGATGTTAATTCATCTTAAAAAGGCCTCAAGACTAGACTATTCCAGAGGCTCATATGCCCTGGTATCCTTTTAGAGTATGTCACCAAGGGTGGTATCAGGTGACCAAGAAATGAGTAGAGCACATCGACTCTCAGAGAAATAACACACCTTCCATGATGCCAAAGGAGTCTGCACCACTTGCACGTAGGGACATCTGGAAAACGGGAAAAGGAAATAGTCCCCTGGGAAACCCTCAGCAACGAAGGCCAGGCACTGACTCTCCCATCCTGCAGTGGGGTAGTAAGAGGATTTATTTGCTCGTGACTCTGAAGCCCTAGAAAGAACAAGCCACAAATGGCTGCATTAATGGCCACATTAAAACATCCTTAGAGTTGTTATTCCTCCTTTTCTGGTTCCCTCCCACCACCACCTCACTCCTGCTTTCTGAGAGCAGAACTTCCCAAACAAACTACCTTGCCTCAGACTCTGCCGTGCAAGAAATATACAGCGAGACACGCTCACGGTTTATTTTATCATTACGACCATCTGATGAGGTGAGTGTTAATATTCTCCAGTGCACAGGCTAATAGAGGAAAGTTAATTTGTCCATCCAATTAGTGGGCTAGATGGGAACTAAACTCTAATATTTCTAATTCTAAAATCTAATTATGATACTAAACCACTCAAAACTACCAGATAGATGATTAAAAGACACTAACTAATACATTAGCGTGAGTACTTGCAAAGTACATGAATGATATTTGACATGTTTTGCTTACCGCTTGCACAAGTTTCCTTTGCTGATGCTATAGGGCAAAAAAAACCTACGTTCGTTTGGTTGAATGAGAGGACAAAAGTCATGAAGCACCACATTCAGAAGGTAGTTTACTCAGATGCTCAGCTTTTTCTTCTCTCCCAATTAAAATGTTTTCAAACATGCCAGTGAAGACATACAAGGTTACAAGGCGCATGAAGTCTGTTTCATATTGTATATTACAACAGACACTTGTTTTGACTCCCGATACTCCCTGCTATCTTCTGTTAGTAACATACACACATTTTCCTCGGAAACCCCTTTCCTCCTTCCCACCCGTGTGATCAAAGTGGACTTGGCTCCGTCCTCAGATCCAGGGGTAGGAAAAGATCCCAACGCTGGTCAGAGAAAAATGAGACCCTGCTTCTAATGTGTTAGTTTCCACGTGGGTTTTGTTTCTTTTGAAAATGTCAGTAAACACCGGAACCCCCCCAGGCCATCCCTCAGGAGGGGCAGGTGTGACCGCAGAGGTAGTCAAATATGAAGGAGGAAGGATACAGATGAAAGTAATGTTGCTGAATTCTAGAAGGAGATGAGAAACCTCATACTTTTTGCCCTGAACTCGGCTGCATTTGGGTTCGTGGGTTTATATCACTTATTACTATTATCTACATATTTATTTATGGTACCAGGGGTCAAAGCCTTGTGCTTTCAAGGTAGGCACGGTGCCACTGAGCTAAATCCAGCTGACTATTATTTTATTCTCTGCAACCTTTATACAAAATCTAAGACCTGTAAGTGTTTTTAAAGATCATTTTCTAAGGCCACATAGGCAAAATCTAAAGGTTCACTTCTTATTCTAGAGCCTTAACTCCAGTGATGAGGACTTTACAACCTTCGAACCCAAACAAGCTTTAAGGTACTTGAGAATTTTTTAAATCCTTAGTGAAATCTATATTCCAGCCAAGAAAGGGCAAACAATAAATAACATACATAATAAATCAGTTAATAATAGAATACGTTAAATGTCAATAAGTGCTATGGAAATAAGGAAATGCCAGTCCAAAGGAGAGAGACTTAGAAACACAGGTTACCTTTTATTCCACTGACATTAGTCAGCTTTCCCATCTCTAAGGCACAATACCCAACATGAACAAGTTAAAAGAGCAGAGATGTAATTTGCCTACAGTTTGAAAGTTTTGTTGTTCATGGTTGGTTGCTTGGTTCCAAGGTGGGACCATCATGGCAGCGGGACTTAGTAGAGTAAATCTGCTTACCACGTTCATGATGGCAGGAAGCAGAGCAGGGAGAAAGAGCCAGTGTGGAAGGGGCCAGGGCTGTAGACCCAAGGCCAGGCCTCCCTGGCCCATGCAAACACGCCCAAGAAGTGTGCACCTCCAATGTCAATCAAGGTGGAACGCTTCCCTAGCCAGCAAAGTCAGGGTGATGTAAAGAGAAACTTAACAGAGGATGAAGAGCTAACTGAGAAGACCCCTGGAAATTGAGTATTTTGGGTACAGAGAGCACCTAGAGCAAAAGTCTACAGTGAGTGTGAGCCTGGCAAGTTCTAGGAAGCAGAAAAAGACCCTATCGGCTGAAGGTGAATGGACCACAGAGAGTAGTAGATGAGGTCTGACAGCCAGAAGAAAAGTATATGTCGTGTAAAATTCTGAGTTATATATTTATTATACTGCTGCGTAACAAACTGGCCACCATTCAGCAGCTTAACGAGCAGTGGCCATTTATCATCTTGCAAAGTTTCAACAGTTTCACAGTCCAAGAGTGGCCTGTTGGGGGACCTGGCCCTGGCTCCCCTAGAAAGTTACAGCTACAGTGTTGAATGGGCCACAACCATCTGAAGGTCTGACTGGGCTGGATGGTCCCCTTCCACGATGGTTTATTCTCAGGGCTCTGGGCTCACGGCCTGCGTTCCTGGTCATGGGGACCTCCCTGGGTCACTTGAGTGTCCTCACAAAATGCACCTGTCTTCCTCCAAACCACGGATCCAAGAGACAAAGGCCAGGGCTTTTGCAGTTCATGATTGAGCTTACAGTGTTTCAGTGGGGAAATATTGTCACTGTACTTGCTCTCACGTTCACCAGTACCTCTTTCGATCTCTCCATTTTGTTTTTGTCTTGATCAAGTCTTACTGTTTTGTGGTTGTTATTGCTTGCAATGGAAATCCATTGTTAAAAACATACATGAATAGAACAGATTTTAAGGATATAAATATCCCAAGCCAAAAAGCCTAGAGCCTGATAGCAACTAGTATGAAGTTGTGTATATATGAAAAAGGAGAGGGAGAAGGAAAAGGAGGGAGAGAAAGAGTGGGAGAGAGAGAAAGGAAGGGAGGGAGAGTTAGCTGTGTAGACCTGACTGATTGAGTGGCATTAGGAAGGGTTGTTCCTCAGAGAACTCTGGGCCGGTGTGGGCCTCAAAAGCACCTGCTACTGACATTTTGTTCCAAATTAAAGACTTAACATGATTTATGTGCATTAATACCTGGAAACTTTCTTTCAAATCTTAAGGGAGAGAGCACCCTGGCTAAGTTTCTTTTCCAGTAGTTCTAAACATGGATCTTAAAAGTTAGAAAAAAGCTCCTTTTTCTAAGAGGAGTAGCATTTAACTGAAATTGTAACATGTCTACTGGTGTAGCATTCAATAGGCTAAATTATTCCCTCTTGCTGACTTAAATAAGATAAACCAGACATTTGGTTATTTATGACTGATTTGCGTGCATATGTATATTTTGTCTTGTACGTGTGTTAAGACCTTTATTTGCATTGTAAGTAACTTGTATTTCACACATCAGTATTATGCTTATATCTTTTGGAGTACACCCTTCAAATGTGGCTTGTAATTGAGTAAGTCTTTCTATTTCTCAGGGTCCCAAAATATTTAATGGAATCAGATTGTTTCAGCTGTAGTAGGGTTTTTCATAACTGGACCAAGTTATTTCTACATGTCTTTAAATATTCTTTCACAAATATTTTAAAGCAGAACTGTAAAAACAGAGTCTTCTATGGCTAAAATAAAATAATGCAGACCCAGCACATGGTATGAAATCTAAGTTTCAAAAAGAAACTCTATGATGTCAACTGCCTGCCCCTCTAAGATCTTTCCCCCTCCTGTTGTCTCTTTCTTCACATGACCACCTCATCTGTCCAAGTGCCACACTCCCTGTTTACCTCCCTTACTCTCTTTCATTACTTGTAATGATATTTTCTCTTTTATGTCTCTGGAAACTATTTGAGCAGCATTTGTAATGGGAGGCACGCTCGTGTCTTCGTGGTGAAGACGTGGAAAGGACAATCCAATATGATTATGCAGAATACATATTGAATATTCCACAGACTTTAGGAAAAACAAAGCACACAGTCCTCATTTTTAACACAGTTGTCGTTTTCATAAAATAAATTTTAAAACAGGGATAAAAACTTTTCAAAACATCCATCCAGTCATAGGCTTTTTCTTTCTTTTTTATGTTTTATGCATTTTTTCATACAAATTGATCAGATGTCATGGCATTCACGATGCTAGACAGAAAAGAGAACTTGGATGTTTCTGATACTTTATGTTCTAGATTTAGATAATACTTTTCATGCTATCTATTGGAAAAATCATTTGGCCTTGGGCTACCTAAATTACTTTTGTAACAATGCGACCAAGTGTGAGGAGGAAATGCCACAGGAAATTTCTTACTTCATACACATTTCCAGTTTATTTCCTTTTTTTTTTTTTTATTTTTTTGAGATAGAGTCTTCAGGTTGGCCCTGAACTCACTATGTAGCGCAAGTTACCCTCAAACTCAGAGCAACCCTCCTGCCTCTGCCTCCTGAGTGCTGGGATTATAGGCATAAGCCACCACACCCGGCACTGTGGTGTGTGGTGCCAGGGATCAAACTCGGGACCTTGCACTTGCCAGGCAGACACCAGAACCACTGAGCTAAATCCCCAGCCCCAGTACATTTCCATTTTATTCACCATTTCATCACAGAAGAGCAGTGAGGTATAGAAGGACGGACTCCGACTGGGAAGAATTGAATTTTTCCAGCATTCTGCAAAAGGGGACGGAGTTAAAAGTAAGCCCTTTAGATCCATCATTCTTTACAAACTTTCAGAATTTTAATGCTTAAAACAAATGCTTCCTATGCTGGGCATGGTGGCTCACGCCTGTAGTCCCAGCACTCGGGAGGCAGAGACAGGAGGATTGCCGAGCTCGAGGCTTGCCTGAGCTACATAGTGAGCTCAGGGCCAGCCTGAACTGCAAAGTGAGACCCTGTCTCAAAAAACTAAAAACTAACTTCATTAATTAATTAATTATAGTACCAGGACTAAATGTTCAATTCAATGCATATTTTTATAGTCACACTATTTGCTACCAACACAAGCTCTTCATGCAGAAAGCATTCATAAGATGTGAGTCTCTCATACATTAAAGTGTATTTATGTTCAGAAGAACAAACTTAGAAACTGGGAGGGAAAGGAGAGAAGAAAGAAAAGAAGAAAGATGAAAGAAAGAAAGAAAGAAAGAAAGAAAGAAAGAAAGAAAGAAAGAAAGAAAG